>CAJFCX010000610.1:0-13536 GCA_904066255.1 Eimeria sp. OTU-X
GTGTGTGTGTGTGTGTGTGTGTGTGTGTGCGTGTGTGTGTGTGTGTGTTGGGCGGTGGCGTCGATGATTGCTGTATCTGCAGGGAGACGTCATGCCGGTTGTTATTTACTGGCTCGGTTAGTCACGAGTAGTCTGTAGTAGGTTGTATTTCCCTTCATCTGTATTTTGTGCTATGCTTTGCTAAGAGAGCAGCAGCACCAGTCCTCCTTTGGGGTCACCGTTGCATTGCGGTATAGGGGCACGCATTTTGTCAGGTCCACATGCCACAGGGCATGGATGGACAGCATTTGCTCAAATGGTATTCGCGTTTTAAACATAGACCCCTGCGCTGTCTCAGAATTTACTCTGGAGAAGTTGCTGGTGAAGAATAAAGTGGAACAGTGGCGCGTGGTTGTTGACTTAGAAGACTGCAGCATTACGAGCACCCCAATCGGCATTCTGAAGCAAGTTTGTGACACGCTGACTGTGAGTATTACACATTTGGTTATTCATGACACTTGGTGTTCAGCAGTACAGGCGGAGAAACCAATTCAAGTGTTGCAACTGCAGGCTATAAACGTGCAGCATGGACAGCGTATCTCGCACGAGGTTTGCTCGCTTTTTTCTTTGTATGCGCACGGATGCATATTTAGTTCACGAGTCTGTGTTAGGCACGAGAAGCAACTTCAGTAACAATAGAGGTCCTCCAGAGAACAAGTAGGCGTTGTTGACACATGAAATATGGATTTCACAGCGTTTTCTGCTGCTTGATGTATTTTCAATACCTACGGCACTGGATACGGTGATACGATGTGGATTCGGGGACCGGATTTCTTGCGACTCTGTGTGCGGCACAGAGAAATTACCGCGGCAGGCTATATGGGATGCTGATCTTGAATGCGGGCTTTGTATTCCGGAGCATATGGCAGCTGGTGTCTGTAGTCCTTCCGGAGAGGACAAAATCCAAGATAAAGCTGACGCCGTCTTGTACTGATGTGAGGAGCCCCTCTGCTTTCGTGGGCTCGGCTCAGTCTTTCGGTGCAGTTGCGCACGCCCCCCGATCTTAGATGCTGGACAGTATAAAGTTCAAAAGCCTTTTTGTTTACAGATAGTTCTCATCTTGCCAGCAAGAAAGCACCTCTTGCATGTTCTACAGCTGTCACTTTGACTGGACTCTGCAGGATGACTTCCTGGCGTCAGTTAATCAGAATCAAATTGAAGGTAAGCTGCCTTCATACCGGATTCCGGAGGTTGTTGCACCCTTCCTGAAGACGGTGCACTGCGTTGGCGACCACGGTATTCTTGTCAGCCCCTAGATCACCGCTAGTTAGCCGCAGCTCCTGAGCGTATGTGCTCGTGCCCGTGCTGCGCAGAAAGATACGGGGGCACGTGTTCCAATGTCAAGGACTTTTCTTGGCCAGTGATGCCGCCTGGCCCTTTTGGATGCTAGGCATGATCGATGCGACCTCAGCTCCTGCACAATTTTTTCCGTCCCATTTCCTGACTCTTCCATACATTCGTAACAAAGTGCTGCGCTAATTGTCACGAGCAACTCTGGCAGCTTCTGGAGTATGCGTGTACACCGTTACGTGAGCAGATGCCATTGACGGCCACACCTAGTCAAAGCGGAGTTGAGTATGCCTGGACTCAGATTGCCCCCGCAGTCTGCTTGCTGCTACAAAAAATATCCGCTAGTGTGGTAGTTCAGGTACTCTTCTGGGCAGTTGAACGACCGCAAAAGGAACGCCACCTGGCAAACGCAGTCTTTTAGAAGCATAGGCAAGCCTTATACCGTTGATTCAGTACCAGCATATGCTGGCCCCTGAACAACCTGTTGTTGGCCGTCTTCCCCGTGGTGTTCTCGGGTCACTGGGGTGCCGGTCACGGTCACGGGGGGATCGCCGTTCTTGCTGACCGGGACTCAACAAGCGACGAGGCAAATGCGTCCCCCGCTGAGAACGAGTAAAGGACTGTACAAAACAAGCACCTGTAAAACGACTGTGGTGCATAGGCTCTCTAAGGCAACGGACATGAAATCAAGCGCTAAGGCGAGGATTGACAATCCTCTGCAGTTGCAACTGGGCACTGGGCACGCCGCCCCTACACATGGTTGGGAGAGCCTGGCGGTCACATGGAGAAACCAATTTGCCGCGTTTCAATGTAAACAATGCCGTGAAATACACCTGCTTGGGAATGTATCCAGTCATTCAAAATCCCCCTTGAGATCGGCGTTTCCGAGGAGCCGATGGCGACTGTAGAAGAGGGTCAGGTAACCGACAACCCATATCGCTGGCCTTGCATATATTCGGCCCATCGCCGTCCGTTATTAATCCTTTCGTCAACGAAACTGGCGTTCCTTTGGCTTGCCCCCCACGAGAAGGTTGCAGTTGCTGCTGTTTGGGTGGCTGTTGCGCACTCGGAAGCTCCTGCGAAATGGACTGCTGCTGCTGCTGCTGCAGGCAGATGTCAATTGCTTTGTAGAGGGCCTTTTCTTTCAATATTGCGAGTTCGCCAAGCAGCACGTAATACTGTCTCCACCATACACAGCTGCCCTTGCCTTCATGAAAGAGTACCTCTTGCTGCTCTAGATGCAGTTGCGGAGCGCAACTGCAAGTAAAGTCCGTCACCTTAACTGCGCCTTTCTGCATATGCTCAGTAGTGGCAGCTGTCGCTGTTGACCTTGTGACGCTATGATCTGGGAAGTCCCTCTGAAGCAATTTTAGAAGAAGCTGCTGTTTCAACGTTCTCTGCATTTCCACCAAGTTCCTCATGACTTGCTGCAGCTGCTCCCCGACTACAGTTACGAGCGCAAAGCAGCGTATTGCCGTCCTCTTGCTGCTGTTTTTGGTGCATGCGGACCTATTGCTGTGGGTGCTGCAGCAATCAGCGTCAGAAAGTACTGACCATGCTGCACTGTTTGATTTAGGTGCAGCATAGGACGCCCACATGCAAACGTTCCTAGCGGGTGGCCCTGAAGACGGCGCATCCTTGCAGTCTTCACTCTGACTGTGCTGCAGAAGCCGACGCTGCTGCAGTAACAGCTGCAGAGCCCGCATGCACGAACATCTGGACGGCTTCACTGCAGCAACGGCGCATGCACGCAGCAGCTGCGCCTCGTGAGGGTGCAAGCGTATTTCCTCAGCTGGTTGGGATACCTCGGCATTATCGGAGGCGGTGAAGGGAGCTCTTAGCTCACTGCAGCAGGCACTGCTGAAATCGGCCTTAGCTACTGATGTTGGATGGCCCCTAGCAGCTGGCGGAGCTCTGTCTGCCGCTACGTCAACGCCTTTCGTCAATCCAGGCAGTAGTGTTGAAAGCCGCTGCCTTTTTGGCTGTTGTTCGAAGGAATCTGCAGCAAATTCCTGTCTACAAGGCGTACCCAGCACACCAACTGAGGTGGTTATTCTTTTTTGGCGTGTTGCCTTGTCGTTGTCATCGCTTTCCCCAACCACTGTTGGTATTGCAGCTACGGGTGCTCGTGCTTGCTTCCTTGAAAACAGCGAATCCCGTAAATACAGTTTCTGCCGCTGCACCTCCAGAAGCTTCTCGAACTGACGGCGAAACGCTGCTTCCAAATTCTTCGTCTCCAAAGCATCGCCTGAGCCCGGCCCCAAATGGGCTTGCGTGGGCTGAGTGGGCTCCTGCTGCAGTTGCTGCTGCAGCAGCTGAAGCGCATCAAATGCATCCGCCAAAGGGCATTCCACCATGCCCCTCCTAAACATCGCTTCAGCCCCTGCTAGTGGAACAGCAGGGCTTGCCGCTTTTGCTCTTTTCCAGTCCTGCATACAACGTTGCTCCAGCTGCTGCTGCTCCTGTTTATCGATAACCTGCGGAATGCACTACAGAGCAGTAGCGGCGTACATCACTATGGGGTGCTGCACTTCAGCCTTCCTGAATACTTAATACTATACGGGAAATGATTATTTACGAAGGTGCTGAGCACTTACGGTTATTAGAGGCATTCGCTGTTGCATGAACACTTCCTGCTGGAGAAGCTGCTGCTGCACCGCCAGGGGGAAGCTGCAGCGGAGCAGCTGGAGGAGCAGAGAATCACTGTAACAGCAAGTGGCGCAAAGGGGTGAAAGACAAGGCAAAATGACCACTTCTTCTCCACTTCCTGCGCTGTCATCGTACCGCGAGGGCGCGCCCCCATCAGACGACTTTGCTGGAGCTGCTGTCGAAGCAGCGGCTGATGGCCCATACCGCCGAATTGGTCGAGGGAGCCTCTTCCGCTGCAGCTGTTGTTGCCCCTGGCAGCAAAACTGCAGCTCTATTCTGTAACTTCTGGAATAAGGAATAGAAGGCAGCATGGCCGCCAACGCAGCCGCCGCCCCACCAATGCAAACAGTACAGTTACTGTTGCTGCTGCCGTTGGTGGTGCTCAGCCGAATGCACCGGCTCGTCTGCGTACACGGGCACTGGTAGGGTGTGCTTTTCGCTGCGTTTTCTTTTCCTGCCGCTGCTGTAGCTGTTGCAGCGGTTTGTGTCTGGTTGTCGTACCCCTGCACGCTAACATCTCTGAAGTGGAGCAGTAGTGCTTCTGCACGGGCTGCTGTGATGCCCTCCTGCTGCTGCCTTTGCATCAATGAACCCCGTTCTAGAAGTTGGTCGACTTGGAAAGCAGAAAATACCCGGCGAAGCAGGAGTAATTGCTGCTGAGGATGAGCTGCACTCATCAGCTCCACCCGGGCAGCAGCAGCTGCCGGTTGCTCACTACTCCCGCGGTACAGTGGATAGCAGCACCCAGAGCAGCAGCAAGGTAGCTTTTGCTCCTGCTGTGTAGTACTCGCCTCCTTTTGCCGGGACACACCATGCTGCAACATGGAGACTGCTGCAACGAATATTTGCGCCATTTGCTGCAACCTTCCAGCAGCAGCAATCCTACAGGTAGCACGCCCACAGCTGCATTTCTTCAGCCATTACCTCTCCAATTAAGCAACTCCACCCACGATGAAATATGCTAGCAAACGACGCTGCATCTTAACGCAAATCTATACAGGCCTTCAATGAAAAAAACATACAGACTGCTCAGGGTCACAGCGTCCCAAGTAGACTCACGAGTGTAGGATTCTGTCGGTGCGGCTGCTGGCAATGCCCTTCAGCAGTAGCAATTGCTGTCGTTGCCTCTGCTGTACGTCGGTAGCATGCTGCTGCGCGCTTTCCAACAACCAGTTGCTGCATTCAAAGTGCCTCTTTTCCAGCCCTGATTGCTGATGCAGCACCAGCTCACTCTTCAGCTGTTCTTCCAGCCTTCGTTGCAGATGCTCCTCCCGCCTGTTCATCATACACTCCACGTTGTGTAGCTGTTTCTGCTTCTCCCGGAGCTCTCGTCTAACTTTCTGCACCTTGCTATCGACTTCAGAATTCCGTCGTACTGCTGCTGCGGAAGCCACCTCTACAGCAACAGCTGCGATCGCTTCCTTCAACAATGTCTGCTGCCTCTTGTTCTCCGCCCAGTATTGTACGGACAGCTTTTGCACAAGCGCATGATGCTCCTGAAGATGTTGTTCCTCTAACAATCGTGCTGCTTCCTCAATGAGGTTTGCTTGTGAGTCCCAACACTCTCCATGCCTCTGCTGCAGCAGCTCAACGAGCTGCAGCTGTTGCTGCAACAACAGTCCTTGCTGCTGGTGGTGCAGCATCAGCTGCAGCATTTGCAGGGTCTCCTGCTTCGTAACCTGCAGTGCTCTTAACAGATCCTTCCTCTGCCTCTGCAGCTTACTAGGATGTCGTCGTCGCTGCTGCTGCTGCATAAGCTTATGTAACTGCCCCTGTAGCGAGGCCAGCTGCCACTGCAGCTGCTTTGTCTGCATCTGCTGGTTGCCTTCGAAGCTGCACTCTCCTGTCACAGTGGCCGAGTCAGCAACAACAGGATCCACGAGCTGCTGTTTAATGCAGTGGAGCTTCCGCTGCTGCTCGTGCTGTGTCTTCGTTTTCGGAATCTTCTGGTATATAAATCCAACATGGCTTTCTGCACTAGTGCCCATACGCATGCTTAGCTGAGAGACGCACACGCAGCACCCGACCCTGCGCCTTGTGATTACCATTCTTGAAAAGAATTCTGTCCGTCAGTGACTGAAGCAAATATTCTTTAGGATTTAGCACTGAATGTTTACTCTGGTCGCAAGGACGGCCTGCATCCCGAAATTTGAGATTAGGTCCCCGTGAAAAGAAACAAACACAAAGGTAGTCTTACTCCTGCAAGACAAACCACATTCCAAACCTCCAGCATACGCCATCGGCATTTGTTCCGGCATTTGTGCCAACAGAATACTCCATCAGAGCAACTCCCGACCACCAGACGTAATACGATTAAACCCCAGGAATGGCACCACAATCTATTCGCTGGACTCATCATTGGAATGGTTCCTTAAAGATAATATAATCCCCCATGTGTCTAAAACATAAGGATTTAAGCAATCGTCGTTATAATGTCATAAGCTTTGCTTTAAGTCCTGAGCAAGAGCACTTACTGGTTGAAGAGCCGAACTGTGTGTGCCATTACCCAAGGAGGCATCGCCAAATCAAAAGAAAAGACATGAGAAATTCCCTCGAGGGAAGAAAGACGGGCGCAGTCAAACACGCAAAACGTTGCGTTGAACCCGAATGTCGTTTCCAGCAAACGACGCTCAGCATGACCCACACCCATGCAAGTAGCAACTGCTGTTGTTGATGACGCTTGTGCATCAGGGTAATCGCGATCCCCTGAAGCAGAAGAAGAATCTAAAGTCGTTTCCATGCATTCGCAGCACTCCCTCCGAGCCAGTCCCTGCTCTTGTGCTCTAGTGGCTACTCCTGAAGCACTGATGCCATAGGGCTGGCACAGGCCGGTTAGAGCGGAATCGATAAACTCCTCCGTTCGATGCCAGTTCAGCTGAGCCCCAAGGTACAACTGCTGCAGCAGCAGCAGATCAACAAGTGCTGCAACACACAAGCATGGCTGTTGGGTCCATAACCTACAAGTTGAAAATAAACCCTTCTACTTGATGCTGTACGACACAAACAATTTTGGTTTGCATACACAAGTGATTTATGACGGAGATGGAGTACACGTTCGAGTCCAGCTCCAAGCCGAGTGTGAAGGTACAGCCGAATGCTGCCGCTGCCAAGGAAGGAACTCCACTGCCGCTGAGCAAAACCGCAGGCAAAATATCGAGTGGCATTACTAAAGAACTTTCTGCTCAACGTCTGTGAAGACAGCAACACGTTGAAGCACGCCACAGCGTCATGCACATATACCATCAGCATATGGATGGAGCTCCTGGAACACCTAGCGTGTTCACGAAGGAGTATAGGAACCACCAACAGCATCATAACAGGAGCACCGTAATATCGAGCTACCGAGATTGCTGGAAGAATCCCTGGTGCACAATCACCAGTGCATAGAGCAATATCAGCAGCAACATACGGCAAAGGCCAACGCCAGACCTGCCAATGTCGAGGAAGGTGGAATGTTCGTTGAGGCCAAAGTGCTTGTTTAATATAGAAAATAACTTAAATAGAGACGAGACGGAGCTTTCCCCGTACGCCCCTGAGACGGGATAAATCAGCAGCAGCATCAAAAGCCGCGAAAAGTGTTGCAATGGGCTCAAAGCAAAAGGCAAAGGAACAACTAAAACCTCAACAAAGGAGAATCAATGGACAGATCGCAGGCAATTCTGCTTCACAACTGGCAACAATATAAAAACGCACTACACGCGCACAGGAGCGCCAATAGGACGACCTGAAACTTGCCTTCAACACTGGTTGTAATCTTCATAATGGGCTTCTTCTGAAGTGACTTAACCTCTGCCAAGAAGCCCTCACGTAAGGCTACAGGCATTCGTGGGATCGATGATCCCCAACGTGCTCCTTCAACAGCGGATGCTGTGGAGGGATGTTCAACGTCAGCGCTGTCGACAGCAACTGCTGATGAGCAGCATGAAAAGGCCTTCGACTTCGGTGAGCCTCCCGCTACTTGAAGTGTGGAAGCCGGTGCCGCAAGTCCCAGTCCTGCAACATCTGATGCGTCCACATCTGCTGCAAGCGCATCTGCTGCATCCCCAGCTGCTAATGATGATGCCTTTGCTCCTGGCAACAGCGTAGACGCGATTCCATGCAATGTTCCGTGCTTCCTGCCAACCGGTTGTGTATAGTCATTGCCTCGTGCAGCTGGCGCTGGTCCCGGTTCTTTCGTGCCTGTTGTTATTGCACAGCCAAGCACTGATGCGCCTTCTGCCTCAGTTTTTCTCGCCGCTTCTGCAGCAACCATGCTGTCCACACGACGCACTGGAGGGTTGAAGCTCATACAAATTTCACATTCAACTTTAGTACATCCTTCGCCAACAGCCACCGAAGCTATGGTTCCGGCCGCTGCAGCCGCAGCTGCTGCACCAGCAACGGGCTGTATTCCACAAAGCATTGCCTGTGATAGCTCATCTGGTCCAGTAGCTCTATCACAAGTAGTGTGGCTATGCTGCTTCTGTGTCTGCGGCTGCTGCTGCCCCAGGAATTCGGGTCCTTCCGCGGCACCAGCGTGACACATGACTCCCGCTGCCGTTACCCCAGCCGATTTGACCAGTTCTAATCTTGATGAAGAACAGATTTTAGCATGCCAGTGCTGCTTCGCCTGCAAGGGCCACTTTGCCGCAACTCACCTTGGAGCTGCAGGAGGAGGCGCTGGCACGTCCTTGCAGGTGCACGCATCAACCACGGGGATAGGCTCAAGAGTAAAAATTCCCCGAGAGTCTACAAAATTGGCAGACTAACAGCTGCAAAAGTGCGAGTAGTACTGGTGAGTCGGTCCACTCGTGTCAAATATACAGGTAGTGAACGCCCATAGCTCGACGGGAAGTCGCGCCGCTCGGGGATCCTTTGCAGCCGACGCGGACGTAAAACCACTTTTGAAACGGAATAAAAAGCAAACTGACTACTTCCAATGCGGAAAGACATCCAAGAAGGTGAACGGGGCCCGCTGTTGGAGTGTGTTCCGATCCGGTCATTTCCATGGGGGCCCCAGGGTCCGCTGAGGCTGCTGTTGATGCTGCCGTTGTTATTTTCAATGTTCCGCCATAGAGAGCGGTTATACTCAGTATTATTCGTGTTACTTGATTACCTGTTGGGGCTTTACACTGCCACAGTACCTTAGGGCATGCAAACCCCCACGGGCCCTGTGCTGCAAAAAATGCGTCTCTCCTCTTGCTGTTTGTAGTGCACTTCGTAGTGAATGCAGGGGCTGCAGAGCCTCCACTCTTCTACAATAATTGCCAAATCTGAGTGAGTGCTAAGCTATTGAAGGCTTTTGCCCTAGTACTGTCTGAGGGCCGTGTATGCAACGTGTTACAGCAGGTCTTGGATCATATCTGGGGACAATTGTTAGCCCCAGTGGAGACAATTACTCCTAGTTAAAATATGTGAGAGTAACTTAAATGCAGCTTACCTACCTTCACTGTCTCCAGGAGTCCTGAGAGCAGCGGGAAAAGCTCCTGTTGCGACGGGGTTGGATTATGAGCAACGGTGCCGCAACTCAAGGTGCAAGGCAGCCACCCAAGCAAGCACAAATAAGCCTTTGTGACTCTATGCATTCACTCTGTACTTATCTGTCGGAAGCATTTGCTTGCGTGCCATTTGCGTATTAGGACCCGAATAGGGCTTATACGTGCCAGACAGACATGACAACATCATAAAGAATGTGCTGCTCCGCCCCTACCCCCGAGGTACAAGCAACATATGCCATTGTATACCAGTATCTGGCATGAAGATAGCTGTATTGGCCTATTTTTCACCTAAGGGCACCTTCAGCTGCTGCTGCTTCACCCGCTTCGAGTTTGAACACCGCCTCAACCACCCATTCAGTGCGTTGCTGGTCGAGGCTGCTGGAACCTGGTGTCCCGGCAGCTGAGCAGAAGGCTGCTTTCCTATATGCAAAGAATGGCAAATTCTGCCGCGCGCTGGTGATTTTGTTGAATTTGCTTGCTGGGTGTGTATCTATAATCCAAGGATATTCAAAGAAGAGCTCATGCAAGCTCGCCGTCTTTAGAGAAGGGAAAGTAGGTCCCAGCAAAGCAATACTTAGCACATCAGAGCATATAGAATGCAATATATTGGGGTCTTCTGGGTAAACAGCAACGAGTACGGAATAATCAGACGACGCCCAGCCTTATAATGCATTGGGCATTGATGGAGGCAGTAGCTACAGACAAAGCACTGATGATCTATATATCGAAGAGGAATAGCTTCACGGAAAACGACTCTCAAAACCCACTCAGTTTGCCATTCAACGTAATAATATCTCTTTCTTCAGTCTCCACGAAATGCTTCACGAATTTTTCAGGTTACAACCTCCCACCGTTGTGACTGGTCCCTACGGCGTTGCTGACCTTTTGCAGATAAGTTTCCGGGGTACTTGGGCGTTCTGCTGAACCCTCTGACGCAAACAACTGTAGTCAGATGATGAATGGTCGAAGTTGAGAGTAAGTCGACGAGGAAGACCGAAGCACTGACCTGGGAACAAAACAATAAAAGCTCCAAATCGGCAGGCATCGACGTTCTTCAGCAGCTCGCTCTCCTGCGCACTTCGGATGGATCCCGAATAAACCAAAAATTCATCGGAAACAATCACACACAAGCCCAGCTTCAGCAGAGAGTGCCTAGAGGGTCAAGCGACGTGAGGATGCGTCAGGGACCACGTTGGTGATGCACTCGATACTTTACCGTGAAGTCGACCTGTGCGAGAAGGCAAAGCCACCCAATAGTTCTTTCAATATCCTAGTCTTGAAAATTCTTCGTCAGGTGCGCCAAGGATTGCATATCAATTTGACCACTGAAGCGCTTGTCACGCACGTAATACCGATGCTGTAGAAGGGCTTGAAGTACGTGGGCCCCCTGCTGTCCTTTTCCCTTGGCAGCATCGTGTTGTCTCCAAACGCACAAGAGGAAAGCTAGACTTTGCACAGATTGTGGCCACGCCAGGGATGCGGTCGATGCGTCGTCGGATTGAGCTTCCAGAAGGTGGCCGGCTCGCTGCAAACTCAGTGTTACATAATAATATATCCGAAAAGTCTTCCTAAAATTGTACACACACCAACTGTTCCTTGGTTCTCAACAGGATAGAATCCCGCAAAACAGCTGTATTTATTAGATCCTCGCCGCAGGGAACATGCAAGTCTCAACCGTTCCACTCAACACATATGCCTTCCATAGGAGGCCCTTCAGCCCTGTCTGGTGCTGCCACTGCTTCTGTTCCTCTTACTGCAGAGGGTGACGATGTCGTTGGAAGGCCGGCGATCTGCACTTTATACAGGCTTCCCTGCAAGTACATATCAATTACATCATCAAGATGGCCCATCTGCGCTCGCCACTGTAATTCACGGCATGCCCTGGAACAGGCCATCATAGTCTGGTCCAATGCAGAAGTCCGGTATCATGGTATCTCACCCATTTCTGAATTCCACTCCATTCATTGGAGAAATCACTGCGGCAACGCTTCGCTGAAGGCACCCAATGGCATGCTCAGGGGTGCGAAATGCAAGATTAAGATTACATATCTTTGCCGCAGCTTCATACCTTATATACACTTTGAAGCCGGTGTCAAGTAAGGCTAGCAATTCCTGCGCATCAGTACGAGCTTGGCCAAGCACAGTTTATTCCCCTTGCGGCTTTTCTCGGAGTCTGGCTCCCTCAAATCCCTCACTTTTTTCATCCTGTTGCAATCTTGAATTAGTTGACCTTGTTCAGTGAAAAATTCAGAGGCGCCTCCCGATGGGAAAACTCCAACTGCTAGGCTCTGCATGTCCAGACTGCTGTCCTTTTCCGTCTCGCCTCCGTCTTTTAGTGGAGCTGTCATTCTCTTGCCCAACATCCATAGGCCCAACATCTGGATAGTTTATAAATGCCCCCGTATGTCTGGAACCACCATATATGGAAGGACGGCAAAGAAGCAGGCATTCTTCATGACTTGCTTTTACCATTGGACGGCATACAGAATGTGGGCTTGATTCGACTTGAAGGCGCTCCCAGCGATTGGCCACCACAGGGCCTACTGTATATTCATTGTGCAAGGGAAGTAAATTTGTGCTATTTGGCAAAGGCTCTTCGTGAGTTCAAAGATAACTTTTTTCGTAGGCATGTTTATTCTTAGCCTCAGCGGAACTAGTGACGAATATGCAACTGGTTTCGCTGGTGAGCAGGCGAGGTTTGTTGTTCAAATCTGCATCCCGTAAACGATGCCGCTCTGACCAACGTGGGTGCTGTATTCTATCTATGGAGTTCTGAGAGCTGCATTTGTCCAAACACTTAATATGAAAGTTCCGCAAGTGCCATTGATCTCCTCTCCGACTCTCCAGGCATCCTGAAATCAGCGTATCAAGCGACTGGATATGCTGTAGATGGGTTAGCCCCATGGGTTTCAGCGCATCCTGCTGCATCACAGTTGTAAGACATCAGACAGCCCCACAAACGAGTACAAACAAGCCTCCTCCGATGTACGTGAGCATGCTGTTGATAGTTGTTGAAAGCTGCTGCTTGTGTACCAGTTTGCGACTAACGCCACGTAAGAGATTCTGCTCAAGTTTCAGGCACGTTTGCAAGCATCGGTGCATTTGCTCAAGGGTACAATTAACCCCTTCTGTCTGTCCATCAGCCTGGGGGTGGTAAGGCGAAGACACTGCCCTTGTGGTATTAAATCGGGAGCACAGCTGCGCTCACACTTCTGAGTGGAAACCAGGGTCCCGCACGTCAGGAAATCGGTGATAATGGATAATCGGTCGGCGAGTAATTCCGCGGTGTCAGCTGCTGAAAGCGACCTTTTCGCGGGGATAAAGTGGGCCATCTTGCTGAGAGAGTCTACTAGGACCACAATGGTGTCGTGCCCTGAGGTCGTAAGGGGTAAATCACTTATAACATCCACACTAAGGTGGCTCCTTATGCGTGCTGGAATGAGAAGCTGCTGTAGCACACCAGCAGGCTTTTGGGTCAGAGACTTGGATGAGCGGCACTACGTACAAGACTCCACGTAGGCGTTCGTAAAGGCCCGCATGCCGGGCAAGTAATAATGTTTGCTTAGAGCAAGATAAGTCTTTTTTTCTCCACAGTGTCCTGCTGTCACCTTATCGTGATGGATGTACAGGGCATGGCTAAGAAATTCGGGAAACTGGGGAACGCATATTAAGCAGATGCCGTTGAAACAAATGCGAATGTAGGGCGCTACATAGCGGAAACCGTGACGGCGTTGCAAGAACGCCGATTTGACTATTGCGCCTGGTCTGGATACTGGTGTATAATAGGGTTCCAGGAATATAGGACACTTCGAATATGTTGCCGGCCAGTCGAGGGAAGGTGTAGGAAAGGTGGATGTTTGCATTGGGTTCCCCGAGGGGAAACTCTCGGGAACGGGGCTGGTCTTACCGGGCGGAAGAGTCAGCTGCGGGTTTGAAGGCGGCGCAGCCGGCCTTTTCCGGGGAGGTCGAGAACGGACGCCAGCGAGTTCTCGGCAATCCGTCTGTAGTCCCTTGGTATTGAAAGATGGAACTGAGGGTTCGACGGCCGCCGTTAGGGACGTTAATAACCCAAGTGGGAACG
>CAJFCX010000611.1:0-13496 GCA_904066255.1 Eimeria sp. OTU-X
CCCTTTCTTCTGCGTCAGTCAACCGGGGGGCCCCCAGAACCTCCCAAGCCTCCCCTGCTAGCAACGAGAGCTGTGCTCTGACGGCATCCTGCAGAGGGTACAGTGGATCTGATGCGCTGCAGCAGCGGCGGGACAAGTCGAGGTGGGAGGGGTCCCCAGGGGCGCCCCCAGGGGACCCCTCCCAAGGAGAGAGCCCCGGCAGGGCAGAGGGAAAAGAAGAGTTTGCCTTGAAAAAAACAGAATAACCATTCAGCTCCTCCTCCAGCCAATTCCTCAACCTTGGCGGGATCAGCCACTGCAGCACCCGCGGAAGACCAACCGCACCCTCTGCTGCTGCCGCTGCTGCTCCATCGCTGCTGTCTGCTTCAGACCTCGGCGCACTCAAAGCCGCAGCAGCTAACGGGGGGGCCCCTGAAGACGGCGGGGCCCCCGGGATATCCATGGAGGTGTCTGAGGCGCCGCCTCAGGGGGGGCCTGCTCCAGACTCTCTTGAGATGTGCATACACCAGAAAACCCGCTTAGAGTGTACAGGCAGCAGCAACAGAGCAAGAGCAGCAGCTGCTGCGGCGACTCCGCAGCAGGAGCAGCAGGAGCAGCGGCCCGCCGCGAAGAAGGACCGGCGGGCGCTTCAAAAGGAAGATAGAAAGCCGCTTATAGCACAAGATCACTTTAACTCTTTATTGAGAAGCTTCAGCAAATATATTAAGCACCTGCAGTGTACATAGAACTCGTTGCGGAGCTTTGGGGCCCCCGCCAAGCCGACCCTGGCCTGCCGCCCGAGCGGTGCCAGGGGGCCCCCAGCAGCAGCAGTTTCATGACCATGTCTGGTGCTATTTAATTCATTTAGGTTTGTAAAGGCATGCAAATCAAACTTTAGAACACAAGATGAGCGTTGGGGCCCCTCCGGCAACACTAGCCCTCCTAATCTCCTCAGCATCCCCCCAAGTGGTACTCTCAAGTTCTGTCCTTCAATTGACACCGGGGGGCCCTCAAGGGCAATATGGGATCCCAACGCCTTTGGTCGCTGACATAGAGGCCTGTAAAGGCATTTCCTAGTATGTAGGCCACCGGTGTCACTGTATGGGAGTATAGCGATGGGGGCCCCCTTGGGGACCACGGGTTTTATTGCACAGGCGGGGGGCTTGCAACGCAGCAGCAACGTGACGAGGAAAGGGCAGGGCAGTGGTGCTGTCGGTGGCATGCACATCTGTACATACACTTGAAAGGGCCCCGAGAGGATGAATGGGCCATCGTGGGATTCTGACTTAAAGGAGGCATACGTCACAGCAGAAACCTTAAATCAAACCCCGGCTCTGTGCTGTATATATGAGGCTATAAAATAGACGGTTGTATCTCCAACGAGCTACCTCCAGCTGGCTTTCTCTGACAGGCCACCTCCATCTAGCTATATCGAGGGGTTAAACAGCTAGCTGGGTTCAACAGCTAGCTGTGGGCGAGTTGCCACCAGCTAGTCATGGGACTTTGTGTGCAATAGAGCAAAGCAAACGCTCTTCTGCAGCGAGCCATGTGTCTGTATTTGCAGCTACCCACACATTTATGTGCAACTAGCCAGGCATGAAAGTGCGCAGCTAGCCATGCGTTTTCTTGCTAGCCGTAGGTTGTTGTGTAGCTAGCAAAGGCTAGGGTGCTGAGGGGGAGGGAGGCCTTCTGCGTATCTGGGGTCTACCCGAGCTGCAAGGAACTACAGAGTGCGTGCAGTGTACATACAACTCAAACAACGCTGCTCTCTAGCCTTTCAGCTGTCTATGCAAGCAGCAGCCGAAGAGACAACATATACCCCAATGTGCAACAGGCCGCTGTCTGTCCGTGGCGCTAAGCCAACAAACAAGAAAGAGAGTATCGTTGACCCATGCATGCATGCATGCATACATGCATCTACGGATGCGTGCGTGGAGGCGCCCTCACGCATGCGTCATGCATGCATGTCCCTTTTGGGGATGCCTTCCTACCTGCGGAGATTTGGGGCTTGGGTTTGGAGCCCTTGCCTTTGTGCCTTTCGTGATTGGCATGGGTTCAGTCCTGCGTGGGTTTCAAATGGAAAAGATACTTTGGTGTTTAGTGGTTAGGGTTTGTTTGTCTCCCTCTCGGGGATTAACGACAGGACCTGGACCCTTCTATTGTGAGAGACGGAGACCGAAGAAGGCAAACTCAGCTGGTAATACTCCCCATCTGTCTGTAAACCACGAGACACAAAACCGCTGCAAATCTGCCGGCTATAATAAACGCAGTTATTTAAGAATATAGAGCAAAGGCATAAACCCTAAATATAGCGAGATTAAACTTAATCAAACATATTACCTGAAAGTAGACTCGGGTCCCCTCATCAAGGGGCCTAAATGATATATCCCAAGGCCCTCCCCCGCTGTGTAGTCGCGAGCCCCTCCCGCGCACCAGCTGAGGACAAAAGAAATGCATTAGACACTCAAATGTATATAAGCAAATAGAATATTGTCCGAATGTGTTCCATCGATTGTTCCGTGCTTTACTAGAACATGAAAGAAAAATCCTCAAGAGATAAAAAAATATTTCAAAAACTTACAAACTCCATTCCCATCGAAGGGACGCTGCGAAATGTCATAAACTCCAGCCGCTCATCGCCCATATGCTGAGGCACTTGCAACAGCGCCTGTATGCAAAATAGCAGCAGCAGCACGTACAGCAGCGCATACAGCAGCAGCCACAGCAGTAGCTAGAGGAGTAGCTAATGCAGCAACTAGCGTAGCAAGTGTAGGAGCTGCAGCAAGTTGTATAAGGATAGTATTGGCTTGTGTTTGTCTTGTTGCTGCTGCCCTTTTAATACCTTTGCTTCTTTTTGCTTTTGTTTGCTTGACTGTGTCGTTGCCAATTTGCGAGAAGGCTCCCAAATGTCATTTCCTCCGCTGAAGCTTGGAATGTTAAGCAGAACCAAAGACGCCGTCTCTACAACCAGCCAACGCATGCAATAGGCAGCCAGTCTTTAGCCATCCCAACTAACAAATGGGTGTTTAAACTTTACTTGCTAATATTTATAGGGTTTAGCCCCAAACAAACAATTAAACTTTAAACAGAGCAAATAAACAGAGTTAGTGGGGACTCAAAGAATGGCCATGTGCTTACTTCCTCCCTTCAATTATTTGTATATTTGTTACTGATTCGCTACTATTTATAAATGTGTTTGCTTACTTTTAAGAAGAGGAATGTGTTCGTGTTTCGCTTTCGACTTGTCGGTAGTGCAGAGGATTTCTTCCTGTGGGGAGTTGGGGTGTACGCGCAAGTTTAGCATAATGTCGTTGATGCTTTTTGTCCTTGTCAGAAAGGTTTTCTTAAAGCCCTCAATGCCGTAACGCTGAAAATAAACAGCCATGGCAACAACAGAAAACCCAAACGCTGAAAGAGGAGAACAGTAGCGGCAGTAGCAACAAACAGCAGCAATTGCAGCAGCACCAGTCGCAACAACACCAGCCAGAGACTCAGTGGGTGTCCGTGTAGACTGTGGGCACCCGAGGGGCCAAGTATACATCGGAAAAAGCAAGGGGATGCAGAAGCAGAGAAGGCGAACAAACGGAGGCAAAGGGAGAGAATCTCCTTGTTAGGGCTTAGGGTTTATTGTTCATTGTGGTTACCATTTTGTTGAAAACCTGCGATTTAGTGCGGTGTCTGTCGAAGCCCCTCCCTATGCGGCTTTCAACGCCCATACTGAAGTAATTGCTCATTGTGAAGGACAACTGCCGCACAGGCTCTCCTCCTTGTTCCACCACTTCCTGTGAGCAAACCCCAAACATTAAACCCTACACCCTAAACAAAAACCCCTAAACCCGAGGCCGGGAGAACTCAACCCGAGGCCGGAAGAACTCAACCGTTGACCCTAAACAGGCCCAAGACGAGCACACAGCAACAGCTGTTGGATTGCTTGTTCCCACCCTAAACCCTAAACCCTCAAGGGCTCTCATTTGCACCGTCTTAGAAATAGACGTTTTAACAGCTGAACTAGAAATGGACGTTTTATCTGCTGCTCTTTGGACTGAAGAAACGCCTTCTAGGGGCGTCAAGCCCCGACATGCTGCCGCTGCTGTCGTGCCTTGTGGTGGCACTAAGGGTTTAGGGTTTACGGTTTGGCTTACTTTCTTTCTGGTATTTGGGTTGATTCTGCTGAAGTGACCGCCAGGCCGTAGAGAGACAGTCACAGACCACAAATCATGAAAAACCACCCGAGCCCGCATGCTGTGCTCCACAATGCTGCGCAGCCTAATGAAGCACAGCAAGGCACAACACAGCAACCATGGTGCTGCTAATGCTGCTGCTGCTAATCCTGCTGTTTATGCCGCTGCCGCTTGCGTTGTTACTGTTGCTAGTGCTGTTGCTGCTGATAGTCCTGCTGCTAATGCTTCTATTGCTTGGGCGGCGGCTGCTAATGCTGCTAATGGTGGTAGTGTTGCTGGTGCTGCTGATGCTTGTGCTGCTCCAGCTGCACAGGTCAAAAGAGCAGATGCACCGAAGCGCATCTTTCTGGGCAGTACATGTCCTGCGGTGTTTGCTGGAAGGAGGATAAATCCCTTCGCCAAACCATAAACCCTAGAGCCCGTCCGAATACAGCAACAGCTCACGTGTGCAATGAGGAGTCGAAAGGATTCGCTGCGTTGAAAGGCCGCCACCCAAAAGCGTTGGCGAAATCATTGCCTGCAGCACGGCAAAAGCCCATAACCCTAACCCTAAAACCTATTTCCAATTGCTTATGCCAATTGCTTTGCGCGCTAGCTCTGCGGCCTGACCAGTGCAACAGCGCGCAACAGATAGTTCGTTGCAGCTGCCCGTCAGTCTGCCACTTTCAATGCCAAACCCTAAACCCTACAACTAAGATGCGGCATACCTGTGCCATAGGGTACAACTCCTACTGCACATACATTGCCGAGAACTCCTGTCTTTTCCATTTCTTCTAGGCACCACATAACAGTGCCATCTCCTCCTGCTACAAGCACGCGGATGGTTTTTTGGGTTTTGTTGGGTTTGGCAGCGCTGCTACTGCTGCTACTGCTGCTGCCGCTGCTGCTGCTGTTTCTCAGGGCCTCTTGTGCGTTTGCTTTCCCTTCATCAGCAGTCGCGCAGCAGCTGGCGCTGCTAACCTTTTCTGCTATTGCCTTCAACAGCAAGAAACCCGGCTTGCTGCCGCTTGTTCCCTCTCGGATGTCATTTATGAACACCATCACCTTAAAAGGCTCCCGCAGAGTTAAACGCGAAACCGCAGTCTGGTGTACAGACAGCACAAACAACAGAACAAAAAGCGAAAATCTCATCTGACAGTCTCACAACTAAACGCTGATTATAGTCACATCTAAAACGACACGAAAGAACAAACAGACCAAACAAAACAACGACACAAGCACTGCACAAACAAACAAAGCAAGCACACAAAACAAACAAGGACACATAAAAACGTAAAACCAAGTGTAAAACAAAGAAGAAGGAACAAAAGAGCCCACAGCAGAACGACTGAGGAGACAGACAGACGGATAGACGCCTAAAGCAAGGAAGCATCTTGAAGATTATGCAACAAAAGGAGACAAAGAGCCCCCCTGAGTGGGACAGGCAACACAAGCCTAAGGAGAGAGACCCACAGCCACAGAAAGACAGAAAGAGACAGAAGCACAAACAGAGGGGATACTAACTCGCGTGAAGGCAGCTGCCTTGTTTCCTCCGCTGGTTGGGTTTGTAAAAATGAAAACGTAATTAAAATCATTATCCTCAATATCTGCTGCCTCCAGATCAGCCACAAGTTCTGCTGCATTCTTTGCTGCTACGGCGTCTGCTGCTGCTGCTGCTGCGGCTGCTGCGGCAGCTTCCCCCGCAGCAGCTGCTGCTGCTGCACTCTCTGCTAGCGCTTGTTTTGCTGCTGCAGCTGCTGCGTTCTTCGCAGCAGCCGCCCCCCCAGCTCTAGCTGAGGAGGGGGGCAGCTGAAGCTGCGCCCACGATTCCTCTGGAGACACCCAAGAGTCTTGCTGCGGAGATGCCAGAAGCCCTCGGGATTGATTGGTACCCTCCCCTGGGGACCCCCCCAAGAGTCCCTCCCGTTGTCGTGGGGGGCCTGCAGAGGAGGTCTCTGGGGGTGCTGAGATTGCTCGCTGTGTTACGCTGCCTTCAGTATTCAAATTTTGGCGCTGCAGCCCTTCCTTGTGCAGCTGGTGGCCGGGGAGGCCTCGAGGCAGGTGGGCGAAAGAAGCAACAGAGTCACGGGGGACCGGCGGCGAACTCATTCCCTCCTCCGAAGACACCATATTCTACAGTGGTCCCCCCTTAGCTGTGTGCGCCTCGAGGACCCCCAGGGCCCCTCCACCTTCTGCAGATGGGGAGGGGACCCCGATGCAGTTCAGGAAGAGTTGATTCGTCCTTTGAGGCCCCCTAGGCGGTGAGATGGGGCAGCAGGGGGGCCCCATACCCCAGCAGGCCCCTCTCTGATGCAGCCAGCCCTCTAGCCTCAGGAGAAGTGCTCCAACAGCTACAGATCCTACTGAGCTCCTGAGGGGTTGCTCCTGGAGGCAATACAGGGGATATGCTGTTGTGCCGCTGTGCCCTGTAGCTAGTCGAGTGTGGGGGAATAAGGAGAGAGGCCCCGTTGTAACAGATGTCGTGCTTCGTATGCGCAGGCGTATGCAGAGGCAGTCGTCGGCTGCGGCGTGCGGAGAGGAGGAGCCAACCCGGTGCTGCTCCCCGGAGCTGCTGGTGCTGCTGCTGCACACGGACGAGGTGCAGGGACAGTGGCAATAGAAAGAGGGATTCAAAGCAGAGAGCTGCCGAATTAGAACCGAGGAGGGACCTTGAAGGCGGCGAAAGTGCGGAGAGGTGGAGCGAGCTGTGCGGTGCTGCTGTATGGCATGGGTACCTCCTGAGCGGCAGGAGGTTATTGTGCATAGTTTGGTTGCGTTTTTCACGAATGTTTCGTCGTTAATAAACTCCTTCTTGTCAATAAAATGTATTTAAAGGTGTTTCCCCTACACGGGAGAAGCAGAGAAAACCCCAAAGACCCACAACAACTGTGCGTGAACCGCGCCAGCTCAGGCGGAAACGCTGATCCTGCAGGGCACGCCGCACCTCTAAAGCAGCAGAATCTCTTTACCTGAGCTGAAATGTAAGACGATAAGGCCAAGTGAACCCCGAAAAATATGGCTTTCTGCTGGTGGCGTCATGAAGTTTCCCGAAAATGCAGCACCTGCATGCAGCGATCCTGTGGCGGACATCTCGGCAACCGGATCTTTGTAACGCTCCCCTCCTCAATTGAGGAAGCATATTGAATCCAAGTAAAATGAGCTGAACAGCCAATGCAAACTGCTCAATTTAATCAAACTGGAGTTATTCTGGTGCTTTCTCTCCAGAGATTTTGGTTTGCTGCACCGCGTCTCCCAAAGACGTGATCACCTGCAGCCACTGCAGTCGACAATACCTGAAAAATGTAGAAAAGTTTAGTTTCAGATGCAGAAAGAGTTGAAGTGAGTTTCTTTATTGGGTGCCCTTATTAAAGTTCAACGTGCGAATCCTGAAAACGGGCAATTTTAGGCGAATTTACATCGCGTTGCCTCCCGCACGCTCCTGACGGCCCGGAGAGCGGCAGTATGCCTGAAATATTCATAGTAGTCTACAGAGCTTGCAAATTGATGCTTCTCCCCTCCTGAACTATGTTGAAGCACCACGGCTCAGAGCCATGCTGCAAGAAGAGCGAGTGCCATCTTCTTCTTGCCCTGTCTCGTGGCTCAGCGCAGCAGCGCTGCCTTAAAATGCTTACAGTGCATCATTACATGCAGATTTCCTACAACAGGATGAGTGTGGGGAATGTAACGAGTGCCGTGTGTATTGTTCTTCCATGCATCGTGGGTCATTGGGCCTTGCGTTTTCTTGACGCTTGCATGTGGGGTTGAATCGCCTTGCAACAGGATTTGCAGCAAGGAGGATTGCTGCGAACACACAAGAATTAACATTTCCTTTTATATCTGCACCACCATCTGCGCCACTTCCTTTAGCCGCTGTGGCCACAGGGACACCTGGAGTGGAAGGGCGGTTGAAGTAGACCTTTAAACGTAGACTGTTTCAGAGGAATTTTGACTTTTTTCTTCTTACTAAAGCAGTTCACCCTCGGCTAACAACAGAGGGTCGCCTTGCGCTTAAATGATCTGCAGTTTTGGGGTATTTTGGTTCTGCAGCAAATGCACCGCACCGCAGTAGCGGAGAAGAATAGGTTTTCACGAAAAGCCTTTAGTTCCTCCTTGACAAACACAGCACTTCAAAGCACATAATTGTTTCATTTTTTTCGCTTGCCCGTCGTGTGCTGCTGTGGATCACCAGGTACCTGATTAAAGGGCTGAAAGATGTGCCCTGTGCACGGCTCTCCTGTATGCAATCCAACGGAAACATGGCTGGCTGATCCACAGACGGGAGTTTTCAGAGCCGTCGATCCCACAGTCAGAAAGGCCAGCTGCACAAAATGGTCACACGTGCGAGTTGTAGGGAACCATTGGCTAGTTTCAGCTAGCTGTAAGTGCAAAAGTCTCTGCGTTATCCATTTGCACTTTCGCACATGTCCCCATCCATGCATGAACGTCTGAAATGTCTGCTGTCTTGAACTTGCAGTTCAGTGCTACCGCTGCTAACTCCCACCTGTACAACGGGTGTTTCCTACTTGCCCTCGCTCTGTGTGCGAAGGCTTCCCGTGGGCTACTTCTTCATTCATTCTGGATGGTTTAATGAACAACGGCTTACTCACCATGTGCTCTCATTGCCAGCTTATTTGTCTGACTTGAATAGGGTACTTCAGGGGTGTCAGTTGCTGTTCTTTAACGTCCAGCATTTTCCCTTGATCAGACAGGCGGTAGACACCTGCTTTATCACATTACACTACATGATACAATGCATTGTGCTTGATGAATTACATCATTTCTCACCAAGCTTTGAAGTATCGAAAAATAAGTAAACGAAACCAGAAAAAATACCTCCCACTGAATTTGGAGGAGAGTGGCAGGCGGGGTTGTATCAAATCCACAAACGAGAACGAACAAAAGTTGACAATTAAAAGGCATCATTGCCTTCCATTTAAGCAAAAACTTGGCGTGCAAGTTGCATCAACCGACTATTCGGCAAGCCCAATGATTCCCACTGTATTAGTATTTAGTGTATATGTATTTAGGAGCTGAATGTGCTCCTTTTTCGTCTGTGGAATTCGCCGCTAAGGTCATTCATTTATGTACAGATAACTTTCTGCAACTGGATGGCTTCTGCAATTCTTTTTAGTTCGGCAGGGAAGATGCGTCAGGCAGAAGAACGTTGAACTGAGCATGGGTAGCGTAAGAGTAAAATAAAATACACGAAACAATTCTTCCTTTTTTATTTGGGGAAGGATTGAAGTGATTATTGCATACAATATACAGATTCATATTTATATATATCATATGCAAGCAGAAAGACCCTCTAGAAGTGAGGTGGGGAAGGCAGCGGCAGAGATACCTGCGCAACTGGAACAGAAACTTACTATGGGTGAGCCCGCCAGCTGTTCGGAAACTTAGCGTTCACTTCTTCGGATCCTTGATTCGCCCAATAGATGGGTCAGTTGCTGTTGTTTCGTTGCTGTCGCTGCAGCTGCAACTGCTTCTGTTGTTGGCGGCATTTAAACAATATTGAGCTGCGCATGCATTTCAGTTCAATCGCACACTGAGCTGTGTGTTGAGGTATTAACTGACTGGAGAGGAAATTCACTGAAAAAGGTTGTTCAGACACTTCCCCCCATACTCGTTGCCCGTTTTGGACTGTGCAAATATCCGTTTCATTCCTTCTGGTTTACTGGGAAGCTTGGAAAACCCCTTCATTGACTTCTGCGAATTTTGGCCCCTTAGCATGCTTTTCAGCCTTCATGGACTCTCCACAGAGACTTTTCCTCTGTCTTTCAAGGGCATTTAAGTATGTTTTCTGTCCCTCCCTTTATTTATAACAATTTTAATGTATTTTATTGGTTCTCTCTCCTTCTGCAGCCTTCTCTCCCATCAGTTTGATCTAATTTGCAACACTGCAGCTTACTCCTCTAACCAAACTGCACATTGGAGTCGGGCAGCGTTTAGCCACACATTGATGGTCTCTGCATAAACCCTTTAAGCAGTTCATTTTGTAATGCTGGGTTAAATTTGAATTTCGACTGCTTTTCCGTGGAGTTTTGCTGCAATGAGTGGTGGGCGGTGTTCCTTCCGGATACACCTGGAGCACCTAAGGCAGAAGCGCAGAGCGCGTGTGGCTCAATTCCATTATATGGGCTCATTTAAATTACTTTATGAGTTTCATGTAAATTTACTTTTCTATTTAATGGATATTTCACTAATTTGGTTCGCTTGACTCGGCTTCGTGCACCAGTGTTGTTGCCCTTCCCACAAGAAGAGCGGGGGGGCCTCCTCTGCCTTCGCTGCGTGCAGCCTTCGGCCGTGGGGCCCCTTCATGGTGTCGGATGCAACTAGAGGTGTACTTTGTTCTTCTTTTGGAGCCTTATGGTATTTTAGCAATACAGAGAAGGGTATTTTGAGATCAGAAGCGCGAATTGGCCGCTTGGTTGCGTCCTTAGTTCAGCTGCGCTTTGACTCCCTGTGCAGTTCGCCGCCGTTCATTGGATTTGTCTAGACACCTGAGCTGCTCCTTCATTGCTCGTTGAACGGTTTTTTTTGGAAAAGAGATATAATTCGTTGCAAGGGCGCTCCTCCTCTTTCTCCTCCCCAACCGCCGGACTCAGGCGTTAATGGAAACCCCTGTTTCCCTCCCTTTCGCCTCTCACCTCTTCAGGTATTGCTAGTGTTTGTTCTCTTCTCCTGTTTCGTTCAGTCGTTGTTTTCTCGTTGATACCTCTTCTCTCCTTAGGCACCACGCAGGCAATGCTAGAGCCAGGGGTGCAGCGCCTCTTGCTGCTGAGCTCGACCTGTATACATACATTCCAGGCGCCCTCTTAACATGGGGGAGTCACCTGCGGTGGCAGCAGCGCCGTCAGACTCAGAAGAGCAGCCAACGTGGGCTGTACAGGAACCCCACAGTGGCCCCGATTCTCCGCCTCCTCGACCCCTCACCGAACATCCAGAAACTGCGCAATGCAGCGACGACACGACCGCGAGAACAGCAGCAGTTGCTGCTGATGTTGCAGCAACAGACAGCACGGAATCCTTTGGCGGCCCAAAGGGAGGTCAGAGCCGAATTCATAGTCAAGACAACCCCCCCGCGAACGGGACATTCTTCCAGAGCCCCCAGAAGGAGCAACAACACCAGCAGCAAGAGCATATAGAGGAGCAGATAAGCCCCAAACAAACGGCAGACACCAAGCAAAATAGACACCAACACAGACGAGGCGGGAAGCGCAGCAAACAGCAGCAGCTGCTTCAGCAGCGACAACAGCAGCAGCAGCGGCAGGTAGACAGTGGATCTGGGAGGCCAGCAACCGTAGATTCGACTGAACGTCTAGATGTTCCGAAGCGTCAGCAGCAACAGAAACATCACCAGCCACAGCACCGACAACAACACAGTGATATTGATGCTCAGCAGCAGCAGCTACAGCCCCAGCGTTCCTCCAGGAGCGTGTGGCAGCAGCAGCAGCATGAAGGACAGGAACAGCAAGAACCTGCAAATGACCCAGATTTGCAACCGACAGCGGGGGAGAACAGTTGCTCGGAAGTACCCGCTGTCGATGGTGCTGTAGCTATTTCCCCTGCTGCAGCAGCAGCTGCTGCTACCGTTGCCTCTGAGGAAGATGACTCCCACGGGTTAGCAGCAGTTGCAGAGCATACATCTGAAGCAATAACCCCTGCAGCAACAGCAGGCGAGGCGGGGCCCTTCATATTTGCCAGCTTAGCAGCTGCTGCAGCACACACAGCCGGCGACAGGAGGAGCAGCAGCAGCAAAACCAGTAGCAGCAGCAGTAGTAGCAGTAGCAGCTGCATGCATGACAGCAGCAGCAGCAGCAACCCCAGTCTCAGCGCAGTCCGTTACCAGCAAGGCATTCTTGAGGCCTCCGCGGCCTCCTATCTTCCGCGTCCTCCACTGCAGCAGCAGCAACTTTTCCACCCGCCGCAGCAGCAGCAGGCGCAGCAGCAACAACAGCAGCAGCAAAATCTCCCGAGTGCAGTGCATCAGGTTTCCTCTTTTGAGTCAATTCAGTCAGCTGTGGGGACTCGAAGCAGCGCGTCTAGAGGTCGTGGGGGGCGCTCCCGAGCAGCAGGAGGAGCTGCTGCTGCTTCAGCAACAGCGGCAGCTGCGTCTTCTTCTGCTAGTGGATGGAACAGCTCAGCAGCTCACTTGTCTCGTTCCCATGCTCCGGGGACATTGGGGCTGAAGCAGAAGGGCCTATTAGCTGCTGCAGATCCCCATCTGCTGCGGCAGCAGGCGCTGCAACAGCTGGAGCGGCATGGTCGCATCCCCCCCGTTACTGCCAGCAGCCGCTTCCCTTTCCCTTACCTTAACGCTGCTGCTGCAGCTGCAGCAGCAGAAGCAGCACGCGCCAACCAAGAGAGACAACAAGCCAGTGCTGCAACAGGTGACAATAGTAGCACTGGCGAAGACACCAAATCGAAGGGATTTTTTGGTTGGGTACGTCGCCTCCTACAACTGGACACAGGATCCAGCAGCCGCAGAAGCAGGACCCGAAGAAGAGCAGCACAGGAGCGTGAACAGCCTGCGGCGTCACCCATCAGCACCAACGGGCGTTCATCAGACCGCAGCAGCAGCAGAAGCAACGCCAACAACAACAACCGCAGCAGCAGCAGCACCACCACCAACACCAACAACAACAACTGCAGCAGCAACGGCAGCAGGAGCAGCAACAATGCAGTAGCAGCAGCAACAGCTGCAGCAGGAGCAGGAGCAACAGCAGCAGGAACAATACCTCTAACATTAAGAAGCATTTGTTGCATTTTTGCTGCTAATGTTGCAGGTGTCTCCTTTTGCTGCTGCATGCATGCAACTAATTGGGGATCCTCATGGAGACGATCCCCAATATATTTTATTAATTCTTTATAATTTATATCCCCTAGTGTCTCCTCTTCTTCTTCTCCTTTTTCTTTTGTCTCCTTTTCCTTATTAAGTGTCTCCTTTAGTGTCTCCTCTAGTATATCTATATCTATCTCCTTATTATTATCTGTCTCCTCCTCTTCCTCCTCCTCTTCCTCCTCCTCCTTCTTCTTCTTATCTGTCTCCTTTTTATCTGTCTCCTTAGGTGTCTCCTTTATTGTCTCCTTTTTCTTCTTCTTTTCTTTCTTTTTCTCTTTCTTCTTTTCTTTCTTCTTATGTGTCTCCCTAGTAACTGTCTCCTCTTCCTCCTTATTAACTGTCTCTTCTTCCTCCTCATTAATTGTCTCCTTATTAAGTCTCTCCTCTTCCTCCTTATTAACTGTCTCCTTATTAATTGTCTCCTCCCTATTAAGTGTCTTCTCCTCTTCCTTATTAACTGTCTCCTTAAATATCTCCCTAAGTGTCTCCTCATCAATTGTCTCCTCCTCTTC
>CAJFCX010000612.1:0-13488 GCA_904066255.1 Eimeria sp. OTU-X
CCCCAGACGGGGGCCCCACAGAGGGGCCCCTTGAACAGCACACGGGTGAAGGAGGGCATACACTGCATGCAGCAGCAACAGCAGCAGCAGCAGCAGCAGCATTAGCAGCAGCAACAGAAGCAGACCCGACGGGTGCATCTGCCAATTCTGCTCCATCAGGAAGTTTAAAGGCTCTTTCGAGTTTGCAGCAGCAACAGCAGCAGAACCAAGAACAACAGCAGCAGCAGCAACAGCAGCAGCAACAGCAGCAAGTGTCTTCCTCTCGTACCTCCCTAGACAGTTCTTCTCCGCGTAGTCCACCTCCTGCAAGCCGTAGCGATTTATCTGCGTCTCCTGACCCCCCCCCTCCTAGTGTCAACAGCAGCAGCAAGAAAAGTAGCAATAGCAGCAACAGGAGCAGCAGCAGGAGCAGCAAGAGCAGCAAAAGATCATGGGGTTATCCTTTACCTCGTAGCATAGAGACAAAAGATTCCCTGTCTCCTTATGATGCAGGAATCTTCTTCCCTCGTCCCTTCTCTGTTTTATCACGTTTATTATCCCTACAGACATGGGTATCTATTGCTACTACTATTAATTGTCTCCTTGTGTCTCCTCAATGGTTACAAAGACTTGTGGGGCTGCTGCATGCACTTGCTACCAGCAACACAGCAGCAGCACCACAACCAATTCGTTCTTATGCATGCATCTGTCTTGAGGAACTTGAGCTCACCTTCCCAGGTAAAAGGAGACAAAGGAGACAAAGGAGACACTACTATTGACAACAACAAACTGTCTCCTCCTTGTGGCGCAGCAGCAGACACTATTAACATTCAGTGTGGCACGGATAGAGCCCTCTCCTATCCCCTCTTGCTGTTGTTGTTGTTGTTGTTGTTGTTGCTGCTGCTGCTGTCTCCTCAGGTCTACTGTCTCCTTTCTTGGGTAGTGATGGATTTGGAGACCCCTCTACTGTTACAGGCGTGGGTCCTCTTCAGTTTGGCTCGGCTGCATCCTTGGGGGTACCCCCTGGGGGCCCCTTTGGGGGCCCCCCTGTTAGTCCCCTGGGGGCCCCTGATGGCCCCTTCTTCCTAACGGATATAGTACAACGAGAAGCAACATGGGGTGCAGCAGACGCCCCCGCCATGCTGCTGCTGCGGTGTATCCGTCATTACTGTGAAGGGACAGTGTGTGAGGGACAGTTAGCGAGGGAGGAGACGCAAAGGAGACAGCTAACAGCAAATTCTCTTACTCAAGGAGATACCTCAATAGACACTCAATATGCTGTCTCTTCTTCCTTCCCCCCTGCCCTTACAGAAGGAGACAAACGTGAATTGGGGTCTTGGATTAAGACAGGCACACAGGAGGCCCCCTCAATGCAGGGGGCCCCATGGGGGCCCCTAGGGGGGCCCCCAAAAGGCACAATGGGTCACGAGCAAGGCACTGTCCCAGAAAGCCTCCATTATACAAGTATGTAGAACTAACAGGCTACCTGAAGGCCCTGCAGCAGCAGCAGCAACAGCAGCAGCAGCTGCAGTCTGATCAGCAGCAGCAGCAGCAGCAGGAGCACCTGCAGCAGTAGCACCTAACAATTGTTGTATTTGTGCTGCATGCGTTGTATCCTCAGTCCCTTTTGTCGGGGTGTCGCCTGTTCCCCTTCCGGCAATAACGCTCACTGGAGGCAGCAGCAGTTGCTGCAGCAGCACCAACTGTTGCTGCAGTAGCAGCAGCAGCAGCAGAGATGGATATATGCGTCCTCCTCGTCTCCTGCGCCCCTTAACTGTCTCCTTAAAGAGTACCCTGTCTCTTGTCTTAGATGGTGTATGGGGTTATGGCGATTGGGCACAACTCTCCCTCTGCATGCATCTTGCTTTCTTTTCCCGGTAAGGGCCCCTGCTGCTGCTGCTGCTGCTGCTGCTATAACATCTGCTGCTGCATTTGCTGCAGCAGAAGCAGCTAGTGTGTGCGTAGCGACATATATATCTGTGTGTCCCTTAAGGTTGTGTTTTTTCTTTTTTTTTGTTTGTTTTTTTGTTTATTTATTTATTTATTATGCAGTCTTCTTTGTTTACCGGCATATTCTTCTTTATCTACATTAATGCCTCTTATTATGTCTTCCCGTTTACACCTGCTGCATGCATGGGCCCTACTTGCGGGGGCCCTCGGCACTCCTGCTGCAGCAGAGGGCCTCACCACAGGTACCCTGCAGGGGCCCCCCGGAGGTACCTTCCTCGCTGCACCAGGGGGCCCCCAAACCCTCTTGTTAGAGGAACGTCTAAGAGGCCTTGTCTTAGATCAAACCCTTGCCTGTCATTACCGCGTCCTCTGCATAAGGTACCATAAACCCTAAACCCTAAACCTTCCCTGTCCTGGCCTACAAACCCTAGTTTAGGGTTTAGGGCTAGCATATAAGAGACACGCTGCATGCAAGGGTTTGGGGTGTATACGCAGGTGGTACTTAGCACTGCAGCAGCACCCGCGGTTTGCTGCTGCATTTGCTGCAACATCTCCGTCAATATTTTGTCCTTCTGCAGCAGATCCTCCAGCAGTAAAGGAGCAATTATTGCAGGCATTGCTGCTGCACTGCAGCAACAGCAGCAAGGGGCCCCCCTCTAACCTATTCGATGTATGCGGGGTCCTCTATGAGTTCCGCTCTGTACAGAGGGCCCCCGAGGTGCATGCGCTTGTCTTTAGATTTTTATTAAGAAGTATCTTAAAGCCCCAACTTGCAACCCCACAACTACATAAATTCCTATGCGAACACCTCAGGTAATGCATGCATGCATGCATGCATGCATGCGGGCTAAAAGGGGCCCCTTAATAGACACAACAGCAAGTGCTCCTTAGCTGCTGCTGCAGCAGCAGCTAAGGAGCACTTGTGGCGGCAGCAACAGCTGCTTAGCTGCTGCTGCAGCAGCAGCTGTTGCTGCTGCCACAAGAACTATAACGTGAACAGCAGCAGCAGCAACAACAACAGAGGCAGGTGAGGTGTTATTGGCTGCTGCTGTGTTTACAGGTGCCACCCTGTAGAGTTGGGCCCGAGCGTGTTGCTGCTGCTGCATCACGCCTCTCGTGCTGCTGCAACTGCGGCAGCAGCAGCAACTGCTGCTGCTCCTGGTGCTTCTGTTGCGGAGGCCGCAGTACCGATGTCTTGTGTCTGCCAATCCTTGCTGCTGCCTCTAGCACACTTCTTGCATACGCTAGAGCCTGCAGAGGATTTAGTTTGTTTCTCTCCTATCCTCTTTGAGCTGTCTGTACACCCCGCGATAGATCCGCAGCATTTGCTGCCTATATTAACGCGTCTTAGTTTTGCTGCAGCAGCAGCAGATAATGGAGACAGACACCGCAGCTGGCTTGCTGCTCTTTGTCTCCTAACTGCAACAAAACAGGTAACTGCAGCAGCAGCGGTCCCTACCCATATTGTCCTGCTACCCTTAATTAAAGGTAACAGCACGAGGCCTTCCTGTACTGCCTCTCCCTGCTGCTGTTGTTGCTGCTGCTGCTGTTGCTGCCGCAGCTGCTGCTGACACATAAAGGAAGCAGCGAGGTACGTGAAGGAGTAGTCAGTCTCCTACAAACTGTTTCCATGGGGGCAGGAGGGTTCGATACAAGACAAGAAGCACAGCTGCTGCTTAGGGCACTCAAGAATGCAAGTCCTAATGCTCTCAGTAAGCTGCTGCTGCTGCTGCTGTTGTTGTTGCTGTTGTTGTTGCTGTTGTAGCTGCAGGCGTTGTGTGCATATCCTGCTGCTGCTGCTGCTCTGTTCTCCTGAGGTCACCGGGACCTATTGTTGCTTCATTTGTTAAATAATCTGCTGGTGCTGCTGCTGCGTTTGCTGCTGCTGCTGCGTTTGCTGCTGCTGCTGCATTTGCTGCTACTGCTGCAGTGACCTTGCTGACTCCTGGTGGGGACAAGCTCGAGCCGCTTGTTGAACGCTATCTGTCGCACGTCTCACCACCACAGCACCGGTGAGCGACCTACTATCAGAAGCAGCAGCAGCAGCACCAGCTTTTGCTGCTGCTGCTGCTCCGTCTTGTGTGTCCGTGTTACCACACTCTGCGCTCCTTTGGAGGCCTTAGCTAGGCATGCCTATGAATTCTTGAGTGCAAGAGGTCCATGCAAACTCTAAGCCCTAAACCCTCGGCCTTGTGTCTGGTATCTGCAGGTTTAATGGATTAGTACCCTTCCTGTCTCTTTCCAAGTCTACAAAAGAAAGGCGACTCCTCTGTGGTCTACAAGACGAGCAGTCAGCTTTCTTCCTTACCCCTAGGGGCCCCTTAGGGGGGGCCCCTGAGACGCTCCTTACGGGAGGAGGTCTAGGGGCCCCTCAGGCCTCACTCAACCCTCCTAAGGAAGAAACCCTAATTGAAGGAAAGGAGACAGCTTACTTTCAAGCAGTGTATGATGAGGTCCATGGGGAGGCAGCCATTGAGGTAGGGCTGTTGGTGCTGCTGCTGCTACTGCTGCTGCTGCTGTTGCTGCTGGATATGTGGCGGTGTTGGTTCGTGTGTCAGTTGCTGCGTTTCTTCTATCTATGTGGCTGCTGCAGGCTCTGACCTACGGTGGGGCCCCCAAAGTACTAGAAGCCCCCTGTGAGGTTTTGGGGGGCCCCTATTGGGGTTTGGGAGCCCCCTCTGCAGTACAAGCGTATTATGACTTTTTATCCTCGCATTCTTTTTCAGTCTGTCTCCCCTTCCGTCTAAGGGCCCTAGGGCCTCCCAAGGGGGGCCCCTTCGACCCTTTGGGTCCAGAGTTCTGTCAGGGGCCCTCCTACGGCACATCTTTACAGGTAGCCACTCAAGGAGACTGCCCTGCTGCTGCTGGGGACCCCCCTAAGCCCTTCTGGTTAAGTACCCTTTATGCAGTAGAGCTTTTCTTCTCTCGTTCTCTTTCTTACCAGCCACTGTCTAGTGTATGTATACCCTTTTTGCAATGTCCCCTTTGGGGCCCGCAAGTAGGGGGCCCCCCAGCGGGCCCCCAAGATGAGACGGGGGGGCCCTTAACGGCCAAAGAAGAAGAAATTCTGAGGAAAGCTGCTGAAGATGCATTTCCCTTTGACTATGAAATTATCCTCAAGTACGAGCAGCAGTAGCAAAATCAGCAGCAGCAGCAAGAGCATAAGCAGCAGCAGCAGAAGTTGTTGTTGTTTTTTTCTGCATGCCTGCATGCATGCGTGCATGCATGCATGCGTTCCTGCATGAGTGTGTTTAGGTTGGAGCCAATAGAGCCTGAGCCGACGGTATTCTCTGTGGAGACAAATTTTACGGATAGCCGAGGGACAACTTATACAGGCTCTTTGTCTCCTTTCTCTGTTTCCTTTCAAGACCTATTCTTACCTGTTAGACACAACTATACCCCTTGCTGCTGCTGCTGCTGCTGCTGCTGCTTCTGCTCCTAGGGACTGCTGCTGCTGCTCTTGTGAGGGGTGCTGCTGCTTCTGCTGCATGCAGTGCATGCAATGTATGTGTGTGATGTTGGGGCTTTTAGATCTGCGCACCTCCGCCATTTAGGGCGATCCTATTCAACGCCATTTGGACGCGACCAGACGTAGCGAAATCAGTAAAGGTACGTTAGGTTTTAGGTTTTAGGGTTTAGGGTTTAGGGTTTAGGGTTTGAGTGTGTAGGGTTTGTATGTGTGTGTGTGTGTGTGTGTGTGTGTGTGTATGGTGTACAGACACTCGACGTGGAGAGGGAGGTGGTGCTGCAGATGATAGAGATGTCATTAAAACCTTTTCTAATTAATAATTATCTTCCTGATGAGACAGAAGAATTCGATTTCTGTAGGGTGGGGCTTTTGCATGCAGTAGCTGCTTGCACTGGTTGCATGCAGTGGTTGCATGCAGCGTCTGCATGGAGGTCTGTGCATGCGGTGTCTGCATGCGCTGCATGCACAGCCTTCTGCAGCTGCTGCAGCTACTATTACTGTCTATCTGTGCATACATGCAGGACAACTCTATGCAAGAGGCGAAGGAGGAAGGAACCCCAACAGGGTCCTGCCGTCCCTTCTGTATGGGGGGCCCCCCTCTTGGGGTGTCTAACCTCTCAGGGGGCCCCACAGACAGCCCCCCTGCTGGTGTCCGTGAGCACTCTGCTGTAGAGGAGAGACAGCAGCAAACCCCAGCAGCAGGAGAATCAGCGGCAGCAGAAAGAACAGCAGAAGCAGCAGCACCAGCAGGAGAAGCAGCAGCAGGAGACGCAGCAGCAGCAGAAGAAGAAGAGGAACCTTTTTATCCTCAGTATGAGGAGGTGTTTGTAGATCAATACTTTGAAGGACAAGTACCCTATGAGGATATCCTTGAGGGTTGTAGGGGCTCCCCTCCAACAAATGAATGGGGGGCCCCTTCAGGGGGGCCCCCTCCCCGGGGGCCCCCTATTGATACCCTGCATGCATTAATATTTCTTCCTCCGCGGTACCATTTATTATTTAAATTTAATGTTGCAGATAAAACAACAATTGTTCGCTGTGCTACGGATAGATGGGAGGCCCTTGGGTACCTAGAGGCCTTCTTCTCTAAGACATTTGCTCTTGCTCTTGCAGCTAGGGGGGCCCCTAAACAGGGGGCCCCTACAGACGGGCTAGGCCCTGTTGAGGGGGCCCCTAGAGAGGGGCGAGGCCATGATGAAGGGACCCCTGGAGACGGGGGAGGCACTGCAGAGGGGGCCCTTGGAGAAGTGGGGGACCCTGTAGAGGGGGCCCCTGTATAGCGGCCCCCATCACCTTCTTTCGAACAGTAAATGTGGGGCCCCTAGAGGAGGGCACAACCGCCCCTTCTAATCTTTTTATTTCTCTAGGCATACATATAATTATATTTATATTTATTTATATTTATTTATATTTACTTATATTTATTTATATTTATTTATATTTATATATACATATATATCTGGCTTTTTGCTGCTCCTCTATACTACTTATATGCTTTCCTTTTACTCCCCTGTACCCCCATTAAATACCAATACAACAACAATATACCTCCTAGAATACCCTTAGGGGGGGGTGCCCGTGGGCCCCTGAGGCCCGGGCCCCCCCCCGAAGGGTACTCCTGGTAGCAGGTGAGTCTAACGAGGTACAGTTGCTAAGAGTACTACTATGGAGGCCCCTGATAACTGATTACAAGGAGGGGCCCCCATAAGACAGTTTTCTTGGTGGGCCCCCCATTCAGTTTGTGGGGGGCCCGCATATATAGTTCTAGAAGCAATTGTTTGCATGCAGAGGTGTAAAGGAGGGAAAGGAAAAAGAAAAAGAAAATGTTGTTAATAAGAAGAGAAAGTATTTTTATTGCACTAACAAATAGCTTTCCCTATGCCTTCCTTTCTTAGCTCATTAAGTGTTGTAGTTATGAAGGCTTCGCATTAAGTATTGTAGTTCGTTATATCCCTACAAGGAAGAAGGCGAAAACGCACGTCTTTTGGTGTTATTTAAAGGGAGAACAAATAAGACAAAAGAAGAAGAAAGAGGAGAAAGCGACGTGAAAGGAAGGGGTACCATTGGACTCGGCGGGTGTCTGCGGAGGTAAAAGAGGACGAATGGCAAGTTATTGTCACTTTTTTTTGAATTATACCTTAAATAAATCAATTTAATTGATTTAATTGTATTTAAGTATATTTTTAGCTTTCAAAGAACTAAAAAAGGGCATAAAAAGCTGCAAAGCGGTCCCCCTAACTTCCCTCTGCTGTGTCCACCGGGCTTGCACGAGGATGTTGGGGTGTATGCACAGCTCTTATTCATGTTTATGCTTTGTTTTTTCCTTGGTTCGCCCCTACGCAATCACGTTAATGTTTATTTATTCCTTTTAGGCATCCTATGCAGCGAATTAGCTGCCAACAACATAAGTATATCTTCTCTTCCTTGCATGCACACCGTGTTGTGCTTCCAATCCTTCCCTTCTTTGTCTTTCCTTCCTTAATCGGCCCACCTTTGGCTCTTCTTTCTTTATTATATGTGAATTTATTGAATTAAACAAGTTATACTTTACTTACGCAGGGATTCAAGGGGCCCCCTAGGTACAAGTACCCTCAAAACCCCCTGCTGCTGCTGCTGCGCACACAGGGCCCCCCCTGCCTTCTACTAATCACCATACACCAAACCACCTATGCCTTCTCCTCCGGGGGCCCCATCAGGGGCCCCTTCAGGGGCCTCTTCAGGGGCTCCCTCCCCTAAGAGCTCCGCTTCCCCTTCTCAGGGGCCCCCAGCCAATGGTTGCAATGAGGAAGGGGGGCCCCCCAGTGGCAGCGCCGGGGGGGCCTCCCCTTCTCTCTCTACAAGCGATGAGTCTCGGCGCGACTGCAGTCCCCCTGGTCCCCCCTCATCATCATCCAATAATTCTTCTTTGTCAAAGGTGGCCCCCAAAGTTCCCTCTAGGGGCCCCCAAGAGAGACCAAGGGGAGCAGCAACAGCAGCAAGGGATACTAGAGGGGGGGCCCCCCACGGGAGTTCATCTATGGATGGTTCTGTTATCCCCATGAATTCCCGAGGGTACAGAGGAGGTGCTTCTCTAAGCCACAGGGGCCCCCGTGGGGGCCACCGGGGGGCCCCCCGTGGGGGGCCCCCTCAATCCAACGGTTTCCCCTATGCTGCTGCAGATCGTGAGGTGTACGTACACCTGACAGATGATGAATCGGATGTTAGCAGCACAGATGAAGGAGCTGGAAGGATAAGATATGTAGGGTACGTAAGATCTAATGAGGGCCCCTATAGGGGCCCTTCTCTAGGGGCCCCGGATGGGGGCCCCCATGGGGGCCCCCAAGGGGCCCCCGCCAATGCCACACTAGGGCCCGCTGGGGCCAAACGGGGCCCCTTCATTCTAGAGCGGAGCCCAAGCCAGCATAGAAGACTAAGGGGGGCCCCCAGGATTTGACAGCTAAAAAGAAAGGTGAGGAAGGGGGCCCCCAACAGGCAACGCAACAAATCAGCTGAACCCATCCCTTAATTAAATAGATGCAGCAGAACCCAAGGCAACTGCTGCTGCAGCTGCTGCGGCTGCTGCTGCTGTTGCTGCTGCTGTTGCTGCTGCTGCTGCTGCTGCTGTTGCTGCTGCTGCTGCTGTGAGGGAATAACTGCAACATTCTATCTCCAGTAGTTCTACTGTATTCACTGTACTGCAGCAGCACAGCAGCGGGATGGGAGGCTACGCAAGCCCAGCAGCAGCAACAACAAGGACAGCAGTTGCTGCTGCTGCTGCTGCAGCAGCAGCAGCTTGTACCTGCAGCGAGCAAGGAGGAGCTCCTGGCAATGACAACAGTTAATGGCATAAAGTAGAAAACGAACTGAAGGCCAAGAAGAAAAAGGGGACACTAAACAGCCACTATTGCTGCTGCTGCTGCTGCTACTACTACTGCTGCTGCTGGCTGTAAAGAACATCTAGACGCAGCAGCATGAGGAGCATCAGCAGCCAATGCTGCTCCTCGTGCTGCTGCTGCAACAACTACATTGAATGACACGCGCAGCTTGACTACTAAGCCTCCCCGCCAATTAGTCAGCCCTGCAGCAGAAACAGCAGCAGCAGCAGCAGCAGCGAAATGCATGTGCAATGACAGCATCCTCGCTACTTCTTGAGCAGCTCACAAGAAGCAGCAGCAACCACCAGCAGAAGAAGAACTACAGTGCATATATCCTCTACAGCAGCAGTAACAGCAACAGCAGTAACAGCAGCACCAAAAGCTGTAGCAGCAGCAGCAGCAGGAGGAGGAACTTGCCTGCAGCTTCTCTTTGCTCTTGTATTCAAGGAAGCTTTTTATAATAAGTTTAACATCTTTTGTGTCTGACTCTAACAACCCCGTCAACAATTCCTCCATCCAACTCTCAGAGTACAATTGGCTATTCTGCAGCAGCAGCAGCAGCAACAACAACAATACAGCAATAGTATACATGTGTAACACTTGAAATCCCCCACGATAAGCAGCAGCAGCAGACTCTTTGCATGTCTGCAGCAGCAGCAGGCAATATGTTGTTGCATCATCATCATCGATCAACTGCAGCAGCAGCAGCAGCAACAGCAGCAGCAGCAGCAGCAGCAACAGCAGCAGCAGCAGCAGCAATACCTCTGGAGGGCGGAAGAGGTTTAGGGCTGCAACAATTCTTGGATCATTGATAAGAGCAGCAATTTGCTGTTTTGTTGCTGCTGTTGTGCTGTCGTTGCCCTTCGTCTTCGCATCGACGGTCCTGCAGCAGCAGCAGCAACAGCAGCAGAACAAGGATAAAAATGTACACGCGCTGCTCTGTGAGGTTACGAGGCCCCACAGAAGCATCAGTTACAGCTGCTGCTGCTGCTGCTGTTGTCGTTGTTGTTCTTGTTCTTGTTGCTGTTGCTGCACCTGGTCTTGCTGCTACTCCTAATCTCCTGCTGCTGCTGCTGCTGCTGCTGCTTACTTGACAAGGGTACTAAGAAGTTGATATATGCTGCCTGTATAATCAAGCAGCAGAGAGGCACCGCTGCCTGCTACATCAGCACCACTAATATATTTTTGTAGGGGAGTGCTTCCTTGCTCCCGCTGCTGCTCCTGCAGCCCCTGCTGCTGCAGCAGCTGCTGCTGCAGAGAATCACCGCCAAATGCCAACGGGTCAAATTGCCTGAAAAAGCAAACACAGAGATACTCATTTTGCTGCTGCTGTTGCTGCTGCTGTTGCTGCTGTTGCTGCTGTTCCTGTTGCTGCTGCTGCACGTACAATGGTACTGCAGCACAATCGATATATACGGACTGCAACAGCATAAGCAGCAGCAATAACTGCGAATGAAGCATCAACGGCAACAGCAACAGCAGCAGCAACAGCAGCAGCAGCAATTGTGTTATACGTACGTCACTTCTAAGTAATAAGAACGGAGTTGGGACAAACTCATAAAACATAAATCTAATAAACAAGGAGGAACAGGAGAAGGTAACTTTGCTATTGTCTTCCCTACAGCACGCAGCACACCCTGCAGCAGCAGCAACAACAACAACAGCAACAGCAGCAGCAGGAGTAGCAGTGAGAGGGCCGGGGGAGAGAAAGTAGGGAAGGATAGCATTGCTGTTGGCAGCTCAGAAGCAACAGCAACACTAGCAGCAACAGCAGTAGCAGCGCTAGCACCAGCAGCAACACCAGCAGCAACACTAGCACCGACACCAGCAGCGGCAGCAGCAGGAACAGCACCAGCAGGAACAGCAACAGCAGCACCAGCAGCAGCAGCAACAGCAGCAGCAGCAGCATTACATGTCCTTGATGTATAATAGCGGGTATTGGCCATCTTTGTAATTCAATGACAGCAGCAACAAGAGGCTGCAACAGGGCAGGGTTATAATAGACCCCTAGGCGCAGATCGTTGGCGCTGCTGCTGCTGCTGCTGCTGCTGCTGCTGCTGCTGGTAGGGAGACTGTTGTTGCTGTCCTGACGAGCGCATGCAGCTGTCTCCTCATCCTCTGCAGGAGATGCGGAGACAGCAGCACCTGCATGCAGGTTGCCGAAGGTGCTGCTGGGTGGTGTCTTGGCCCCGCTGCTGCTGCTGTTGCTGGCTGCTGCTGCAGCAGCAGCAACAAGCGAACTTGTCTTGTGATGCAGCAAGGATCCTATCTGCTGCAGCAGCACCTCGCCAACATTACTAAGGGCATACAGCCGCTGCAGATACACCCCGAGGCGTCTCTCTTCTTCTTTGCTGCTGCTCTTGCTGTTCTCTAATGCTGCTTTCGTGTCTGCTATTGCTGACCATTCCCTCCGCAGCCGCTGCAGCAGCGGCAGCAGCCCCTCGTTGACGAAGAACAGCAGCAGCTGAACAGCAGTAACAACAACGACAGCAGCAGCAGCAACAACATTAGTACTTGTAGTACTTTCTAATCTGTCAAGATGATATTGCTCCAAACACTTCTATACCTCCGCTACACCAACAGCAGCAGCAGCAGCAGTAATAAAAACAGCAGCAGCAGCAGCAGCAACGGCAGCAAATGCTTACCTGCTGTGATGGGTATGGAGGTTGTGGTGGTAATGTCTCTGGATCTAATACCTGTCCCCAGAAGAATCTTAGCTGCTGCTCAACTTGCTGCAGCGGGAGTTGCTGCTGCAGCGGCTGCAGCAGCAGCAAGGATAGTTTATTAGGTAATTGATCATAGAGGAAGAAGGCATCAGCAGCAAGAGAACAAATACCCGCTAATCTATAGGCAAGAGTTCTTAGATGATAACAGTGTCTCCTTGCTAATAAGATAGATGTCTCCCTTTCCCCAATACCATTGTTGCTGCTGCTGCTGCTGATGCTGTTTGTGTTCGACGTTGTTGAACCCGTTGTGCTACTGCTGCTGCTGCTGCTGCGGTGGCGGCAAGGGAAGGTTTGTAAGACAGCACGAGGAAGGGCAGAAGAATCTGCTAAGGAGGAGACACTTCCTTGTACAGCTAAATATTCATCGGTCCCTGGCTCTAATAGGTCAGCTAGGTAAGGGAAGGCTCTTGTATTCGCCTGCAGCAGCAACAGCAGCAGCAATACGAGCACAATTGGAAGGCAGCAGCAGTTAGTTGCAGCAACAGCAGCAAGAAACGAGTGCAGCAGCAAGAAGTAAAACGGAACCAAAAACAGTCGTAAGCACACAAACATCATAACAGAACAGCAGCAACAGCAGCAGCAGGAGCAACAACAGCAGCAGCAGGAGCAACAACAGCAGCAACAGCAGCAGATAGATACCTCATCTGTCCATATCTGCTGCAATCTAGAGATGATCTCGAAGAGACACGGCAGCAAATTCGTGACGATTGCTGCTAATGGGTGTCTCCTTTGCAGCACAGGCTTCTGCTGCTGCTGCTGCAGCAGCAACAGCTCATGCAAGCATTGAGGGAAAGGTTTCCTTAGTTCCTCCTCGTCAGCAACACGGAATGGGCTGTCTAGTTGTGCCACTTTGCTGCTGCTGCTGCTGCCGCTGCTGCTGCTGAAGCTGCAGCACTCCACCAGGTAACCACCAGCACGAGCAGCCTCTATGTCTGTTGGCACTGTTGTCCTTTTTATTGAACTCTCTAGAGAAGACAGTACTCGAGCAAAAGCCCTCCTGCAGCAGCAACAGCGACAGCAGCACGGTGCAACAATAGGAGCAACAAAGAAGAAGAAAGATACAACACTACAGTGTGGCTGTACAAGACATGCAACATCAAGACAACAACACCTGCAAGCAGCAGCAAGAGAAGCAAGAGCAGCAGCAGCAGCAGGAAGAGCAGCATTAAACAGACCTTCTTTTGGCAGCTTCTTCCTCTTCTTGTAATGTTTGCTCTGTCCTAACATCCCCAAACAAAAAAAAGATAAGTCCTGCTGTTTGTGGCAGTGCAGCAGCAGCAGCAGCAGTAGTAGAAGGATGTCCATTGGTCCCTTTTGCAAGAATTCTTTCTTTTTGTTGCTCAACTTCCTCCAGCAGCTGAGCTAATGCAGCAACAAATCCCTCTACTAGAGGTACTGTATGTTGTTGCTGTAGTGCGAACATTCTTGTTGAGGAAACAAGAGATACAAATGCCTCTACTAACAATCCCCTCTCGGATTGGAGCAACTGCAGAAGCAACAACAGCAGCAA
>CAJFCX010000613.1:0-13484 GCA_904066255.1 Eimeria sp. OTU-X
TATATATATATATATATGCAGTTCTTTCACTTGCGCACTGGAGTTATGTTGTTAGCTAGGTCCGCTAGTTGGCGCAAACAGTCTAATGTGTTGCGGCAGCACAGGTAGCCGGAACATACGACGAAACGGTGGTTGCTTTCAATAATAAGCTCTGTGCCTCCACAGCGTGCGGGCCACACACTGTAGGTGAGTGGTGCCGCCTACTGGGTTGTTGCTGCGTTTTTCCGGCTGCCGCTATGTTGTCCCTCATAGGCATGTAAAGCTAGATGAGGTTAAAGATGATGATGAGCGGTACTTTATCACTGTTGGACTTTTCGAAGGCGACAACCTGAACGAAGTATGTAGTCGTTCAAATGCCGGATTTGAGCACGTCCAAGGCCTAGAAACACGGTGGCATCAATTCTTATACTTACCTGTAATTCGTGCCTAGCGGTTCGCCTTACAGATGTCAAAGCAACGCATGACGCAGTTTGACTTGTTGCAGATAACTGTACGAAGGCAACTGTATACTTTGGGAACAGCGGGTATGAAGCGGAGGACGCGTTGTTAGAGGTTCGTTTATGCTCAGGTTGTGAACCACAAGCGGAACCGGACAAAACCCGTAAAGGGTCAACGCATTGGGGAGAATTACCTCTGTGCCTTCTCAGGGGAGAAGATAGTTCTGCCAATATCAGACCCATCGAAGCGGTTTTTGCTGTACATCTGTGTTGTGACAATAACAAAGGGAACAGACGATCAGGGCAAGACATTTAAGGACATCTCATTAATGGGCATAGGGTTCTCACAGGCGTTTGAAGTCAACGTGTGCAAGGTATATTCAACGGCCTTTCAGGTTGTTGGCCGCAGGCGGCCTTGTGCCAGGATGCTACCTCCATCTATGAATAAATCTATGAATAAAAGGGGAGGGTTTTCACCTGTTTTTTTTGACGATCTTGGGATTGATGGTCGTGTTATTTTCTGGAGTGGGTTCGATGTGCCTGTGCCACAGAAGTATCAGCATACCACAGCGGAGCTGCGTCTTGTTGAGGGGGGTGACCCTAGCATAAACCCGGGTGCGTAAGCTCTTAACCCTGTAGTTAACAACCGCAGATACATCTTTCGTGGTAGTGAAATCGCTTCACTCTGGTGCGATTAGGTGCCTTGACTTTTAGGAAAGATTGATGTGGCGATAGAAGTTTGTAAGAAGGACAAAGGAGAGGCCGTTCCAGAAGACCAGGAGGAAAAGTGAGTGTACTACTCCGATGGGTGTGAGCGGGCCTTGGGTATAGAAACACAGATGTGCATTGGCCTCATAGAACACAACACATCCCGTGAGAGCACGCGATGCACGGATATCGGTTATGTGAACCGTAGCTTATTGTGCAGGAACTCGCTTGATTCCGCATGTGTGTTTTTAAGATTTTCGATGTGGCTTTTGCATCTCATTTGGAATTTTGGCTTTTCGGTGTATGCAGCATCATGGCCCAGTTCCAGGCGTAAGGACACTTTTCGCATCAAGACAGAAGCCCTTTCTTTTGGTGGAGGCAGCGGCGAGGCGTTATCTGTATTTGCAGGGCGAGAGCTCGATTTTTCAGTGTATTTTGATCGCTTGCAGTGTACGATGAGGATAGTCTTAAATAGGGAGTGAAATATCAGCGTACAACTGCAAGCGCGGAACGCATTATGATTTTTTCATAATCGGTAATAAACTGGCAGCGCCTCATTGACATACAGCAAATAGAAGCTTCGTGTTGCAGTAGATGCTACCAAGATAGTTTGCATTTCCAGCCAAGTAGTGAACGGCATGCATACGGACAGACTCGCCCTTCGACAGGGGCAGTCCTACGAAATGATGCAAGCATGTAGGAGGGAACCAGTAGAGAGCTGTTTGCAAAGAACCTATGCTAGTAAAGCTACACCGCACAATAGAAGGCTGAAGGTTAGTGTGGCCCAGGAATTATAATAGTATCAGCAAGCGTTTGGGGCAACTGAGTGAAGTGTAGGGAGAGGCGTAAATTATTATGAACACGACCAATGAGTGGAGCACATGACAAGGTCTAAGTTATAGAACCAATGCAACCTGTATTCGGCTGATAATATAAAGTTGCTGGGGTTCGGAAATTATGAACAGGTTGGCGCAGCGTGTTTGCAGTATAACGATATGTTCAGGCACATTCCTTCTATACAGTGGGCTTGCTACTTACGAAACTCCATCGCGCCCAGCTCCAAGACGGCGAACACTTGGGAGTTGTTTTATATTGTCGTGTTGAACTCTCGATTAGTTCAGAATGGTATGTACTTACTTGTGGGGGATTTTTTAGAGGCAAAATTAAGACCAGGTGGGTGCCGTGTTCCGTAGGCACCCACCTGGTCTTAATTTGGGTCTTGGGGTGATACTCCGTGGCAATTTCCAGACCCGCAAAGACGGTTGGCTCGATCTCACTGCCTGCCGTAGGGGTTCGGGTTTGTGATCCCCCGTATCACCTTTTAAACTCGTGCTTCGAGGTAGGAGCTCAACTCAGAAGACACGTTTCAGAGTTTTCGGTGAACCCATGCAACGAGTGACAGCATTGCTAGGCTTCCCATTGAATTGGAGAAGCAATGGAGTAGTGGAGTACATCCTTGACGAAATACGTAAAGGAGTGCTGCATTCAAGAAGGGAGGGCCGGCTACACGTTTTTAGGGACTCTGCAGTTTGGAGGCCTTTTGGTCATATTTAATAGCTACTATTTTATCTACGACGTGCAATACAATTGTATGGAACATTACTGCAATTCTATTTACTCCCCTCTGCATTCATTATAATGTCCTACGGAGTTGTCCACTCGCCTTTACTGGGTGCACGTCGGACCTCTTCGTTGCTCCGTAACCGGCATGCAATGCCTGATACCATTTAAGTTTGTACTGGTGATTTGAGTGTCTGCTGTGGAGAGTTATAGGGGGCGGCTTGTGAGGGCAGTAATATCACAAATCCAAACCTGAGAGTCTGTGGCTCGCGTAATGCTCCTTTCTACAAATGCGTTACGTACCAATGGTTCGAACCGCCAGGAGGACCCTTATGTTCACGGATGTTCTTGTGGTGGTGCTTCGGTAGAAGAATATGGTTGTGAGAGATATTTATAACAGATGCTTCGAAAAATTTTGTAGCTTGTGCTTAGACGTAGCTAGAAGTGCTCACCTACCCCTGTCCAGTGGCCTGTTTCATTGCCATAGTATGTCTTCTACCTTCTGGCAAGTGGGGCGTACCCATTCTCATTCATTAACACGAATAGTTTGAACAATGAGAAAATGAAAATATTTGACCTACAGAGAACTCTTCAGGAACAAAAGTAACGCACTACAGGGCCAACCTTTTAATAGCAGCACCGACGAATCGTCGTCTGTCGCTGGGAGGGGTGGCCATGGCAATCCACTCCACCCATAGATATGACATTACTCCTTACCGCCAAGCGGAGTTTGTTTTCTGCTTCCTTCCAGTTTTGCATTTACTCGTGGATATATAGGGACGAACGTGGCTCGTACATCCCACCTGACCTCAGGACTTGCCCAGCTCACATCTCCACTGTGCATCGTTAGATACAGCGCAAGCAATTCTTTCTTTGAGTGTTAGAACACAAACGAAGGAGGTGGGCACGTGGGCTCCGTCCAAAGCGCTTCATCCCCTCGGTGCTGCGAATCTCCACTTAGGTGGTGGTGCTGCTTGATTGAATGTGGTTATCCCGTTGTTCCGTTTCTTGTGCATTTGTGTTGGGGAATATGCCCTTATCAGTTAAGAGCATTTTGTCTCTCCAATGAAAGGCTACTTCTTGCAGGCCCAAGTTTTGCAGCACATGTGACAAGCTCAATTGGGTTGGGCGAGGCATTCTTCGTAGTTACACGCGTGGTTAGTTACATATATGCAAGCTATAATCAACTATATTACAACGTTTGTAGTGCGTGCGTAGTGCAGGGTGTGTGTAGCTATTCCTGGGACTGATCATAAGAGTTGCTTCTCACGACAGCAGAAAGAAGCAGCTGCAGCTAGAGGCCCCCAATAGTGTGAAAAAGTTGGGCCCCCAATAGAGGCCCACCTTTTCCACAGAAATTGCTTCAGGCTATCAAGAAGCTTCTCACACTTGACATGGTGGTCAAGCTACTATCAAGTGCTTCATGAAGGCAGGGATTCGTGTGCAAAGGAGCGGGAACATACTCTAAAGGAGACGCAGTGCGTTAGAAGAAAAGGGACAGTACAAGCAGCCGCCGTTATTATGCTGCCCAGGCATTCCGTTTGCTGGCATGTCTGCAAAGCCGTCAAGGACGAAGGCCTATCACCAGGCCCACCACCAGATCCAACAGCAGCACCTTGTGGAGGCTCGCAATCGGCTGGGGCATTACCAGGCCTGCGAGAGGTAGAGGCACCAATTGGAGGCCCACAGGTCTTCTCAAAGCTTGAGCAAGCAATGGATGTTTTGGCCCCACTATCAGAACGATTTTCAGCAAGCGGTGGAGAGACCACAGCTGGTACAGCTACAGTACATTCAGCAGCAGCTACAGCAGCAGCTACAGCAGCAGCTGTATCCAAGGCACCAAAGATTTCGTGGAGTCATGCAGGAGCTATTTCGTGGTCTCGTGTGCCTGGCTTTTGCGGTTTCTGTCGGGCCCCCACTTCCTGCTGGTCGTGTCCTACTGGTGATCCTCCATGGCTCCCACTAAGTCCTCATTCCCGTGTAAAACTGAGGTTGCTGTGGGACTTTTATGCTGCTTCCCTCCCTACGAGCTGCTCATCGATGCAGGAGGCCATTAGGATGAATAATATTTTTGCACTGAGGGCCGAGGCAGCCCTGCTGTCGCTTGTATCAAGAGCCTTGGGCTTCACCAGCCTTTCTCAATCATCCCTACGAGTGGCCGAAATTTGCGATATCAACGATGTAGGGGAGCCAAACCCAGCTTGGGGGCGAAACCATCCATTGGCTGGGGCAGAGTGGACTCATCTCTTCTGCCTTGACACGAGCGCAGCAAAATTGGTGGTGCAGGAACAACAGCACAAGAATCAGCACCAGCACCAACAACAAAAGGGTGGCTCCAGGCACCAAAGTCACTGCAGGACCAGTGTAGAGCTCGGTGACGGGCAGCTGCGTGAGGACATTTCCATGGATGAGGGAGCTTTCGTTTCTCAGTGCCGAAGACCGGTGGGAGGCGCTAGAGGCGTCAACAGCAGCGGCGAGACCTTCGAGGTGCTGACACCTGCGGAAAGGCCAGCTGACCCAGAAGTGCCACGAGAAGAGATACCACGAGCAGCAGGAGATGTGAACTCTCCTTGCGCAGTTGCCTGCAACAAACGAGCATTGGAAAGGCTTGCTGCGGTGAGCCCACATCAGCATACGCAGCAGCGGCACTGCTGTTCTGCTAAGCAAAACAGAAGCTGGAGAAGGCAGAACCAGCTGACGAAGGAGCCGGAACAAACGTACCCCCTCCCGAGACAGCCGCCTCGCCAACAGCAGGTGCAATGGCAGTGCCTTTACCGATACAGTAAACAGCAGGCTACTCAAGGACACCAGAAACATCGGGAGTGGCACCTACGGAAGCATTCTCCTGCGGCCTGTCTCGGTGGCCTGAACAGTGCTACAGGCGCGCTTGGTGAAGCGGTTGCCGTCTGCTTCGCCGACCTCCATGCAGCGAAAGCTAAACTAGCCCCCCTTTTTCAAGAGGGCGGCGCACTTGAGGCTGCTACAGCTGCCTCTGCTGTCGTTCTCAGTGACGCAGCACTACCACAACAGACGAATCCTGCAGGTGGTCAATGCAGCTATTTGCAACCTTTACATAATTCCACAGAGACCCTCACAGGACTAGCAAGTGCAGTAAGGTCATGGGCAAAGGCGACAGAAGCCATTTTGGAAGGAACAAGAACATCAGGGAGAATAATAGCCACGGCGGTAACAAGTGCTGTTACAGTAGCAGTGGCAGCTATGAAAGCAGCAATCACAGCAGCCAAATCAGCCTTGAAGCGTGCTCTTGTTTGGGGACGCAGTGGTGCCGATGCCGTTGGTGGTCTTGTTTCCTCTGCTACTGTTGATGCAGTGATGTGGCTGCCCTCGCCTGTCTCAGGGATTTGGAGACGTGCTGCTTCACCTTGCCATCTAGTTTTCAAGGCTGGTGACAGAGCCTCCTCTACAGTTAGAGCAACTGCATCGGTATCAAATATCCCAGCGTCGAGGATTGCTGCACCTAAGGAGAGGTTTGTAGCTTGCTCTCAGAGGGCTGCCGTGTCTTCAGGGCAGTGGCGGAGGAGCGCGTCGACCCCAAGTACAACGTTTAGAGGGTCAGCACTGATACTACAACCGCTGTGGCAAGCGCTGGCAGCATTGGAGGCACCAGCACATAGACAATGGGGTGCTTCATGCCGCCTTGTGAAGCGGCAGGCGCGATGCTTTTTTGTCTCACTGCAACAGTTGCTGCGTCTGCCAGTTTTGTGGGGAACTCCATGTTACGTTGGGCTTGGCACGTCTACGCCTCCTATCGAGTGGGAGGGCAGCAGGTGTACCATCTGCAGGAGCTGCAGGAGAAGGGGGAGTGGCCGCCAGAGGGCCGGTAGCGGCTGCACGGATAGCCTTTGCACAACCCAAGAAGTGGTCCGGCCAAGGGGGTCGACATCAACATGCCACATGCCCCCTGGGGAATACACAGCTGGTTTGAGTTCACGGAAAGGGCGAGCTAACTCCCTTGACGCGGGCCTGCTGCTGCCAACGTCCCACCAACGGAAACAAAAGCAGGTGCACTTGGCCGAGAAGCAAATACTGCATCATCATCTGCAGGTAAGGTCTCTACGTTCCCTTTTTGAATTTGCTGCCCCGTCCTCTCCTTCAAGTGTTGCGTCCCACGGCCATGCTGCTTCGGCGCATTTCCAAAATGGTACTGTCCCAGTCGTACCATTCACCGGCATAGATTATGGCTCTAAGCAAAGTGAAAGGAACTCCCGGAGGGGAGGCCCCTGTAGACAGCCATTTCAGGCTGGTGGAGCAACTCGGGCAGCAGTAGCAGGAGCAACAGCGGCTGCTGCAACTGCTTTGTGGGGCACCGGTATTTCTCGACAGCGGCGTATGGGCACCCCTGGCCGTCACCTACACGTGTCATATCAAACAGAGAACGAAGAAAAGATAACATACGCATCGTTGCAAACGGTCAGCTGGGAGCGTACCACAGGATCGAAGCCCGCAGGACTCTTGCAGGATAGCAACGATCAAACATTCTGAGGAGACAGCATATGGCTCATACCAGAGTTCATCTTGATGGGCTCTGGTAAGTGCCCTATGGTGTCTCCTCAGTACTTAGGAACGCACCAAAGCTCGTCTGTGATGAACCAAAGATCATCGTGATGAACTCTGGTTCACCATAGACAAGCTCTGGCGCGTTCCCAAGTATGGGATGGAAAGTTTCTAGTCAAATCTCACAGCTGGGCGGCTGCTCCTCACCCGTTAGACCCTGTTGTACTGGAGTTAAAGGCATCTAAGACTCAGCCCTTCTTTCTGAGAATGGGTAGGTCTCACTGCGGCAGAGTGTTGGCTAATAGCTATATGTAGCCTTGTTTCGTTTTTTTGGCATACTGTCAACTCTTCTTTACATGTCTTGAGTAGGCTCATCCACATGCATACTATCCAGCAGTTCGCGTTGACCAGCCATGTACAGATTTTTCGCGTAAGTAGGTTTTGTAAGCGCCAGCAATAAAATTGTACAGCATCCATCTCTTTGTGCAGAATGGTGCTGTTACTGTCTTCGAATGAAATGGAAAGAGCATCCAGCGTGGTGACGGCAAGTGCTTCGAATATGGAAGTAGGAACTGCTGCAATCATCTGTTCAGTTTGTAGGAGCGGAGCTGTGGTAGTTCAACGAACTCGGGAATTGACTGAACATTTCAGAACACGGACCCAGCCTGCCCGTTTCTCGCATTTGACAGTTTCTTCAAGTGGGCAGTAGGTTTCTGATTTCTCCTTTTGATGAGCAAGGGCCCATCAGCCTTGATGCCCAGCATCTAGCGTACCCGGCTGCAAATATGGGGCAGTTGGAATTAGATATGCTTAAGGAATTACCACAATGTCAGGTGTAGCACTTGCAATTACTTGCGAAAAATCAATTACTCAGTTTGGACAAGGGAACGTCGGCGACGTGGGTAGCCAAGTGATGCATGTGGTAGCGAATGAGTGTGGCAAACGACGACTGGAGCATATGTGTTTAAATCATCTGATTCCCTTGAGCTAACAACGGTGCCACTCGTTCATTTTCCTTTTAGCCGAGGCTGCAAAGCTTGATTAGACCATTACATAGGTCTCAACTCCACATTCACTTTCTTAACCTAGCCTTCGGGTAATACCGTTCGAGAAGCCCACGGTGCTCACTCACCAACGAGTCACGGGTATATATGCTTTCACCAGCTCTCCTCTCTTAACACTGAAGTGGGAATTTATTCGAGATCCAAGGCGACGATAGTTCCGAGACATCATAAAAAACAAGCCGTGGACCGCTAAGGGTCCGTCAGCCCTAGGCTAGGGGGTCGCTGCACAGGGTGACCGCCAGACCTCATCGTTGGGGAGATGTGGGGTTAGGCACTTAACTAGATCGTCTTTTCCTCTTGATAGAGGCATGAATTGCCATTTAGGAGGTTCCCTTCTGCGCATCACAAGAGTTTCGGGAGGAGCACCCATCGCCGCTTTGAGTGACCCTGCTAAGCCCCCCTTTCAAAGGCACTCTCTCCACCTGTGTTCTCAACTGGCCAGCTCACAATCCCTTTCCGTCCGTAAAAGTTTTAGTAGGTCGAAGCAATACAGTTTACTTCAATATAGAGTATCATTCCCCCGAGACTACCGAGGATGTTACGCAGAGGCTCAGGAGTACCCCTTGACCTGGGATCATGGCAAGCTCCGCGTTTCTACATCTATGAGGCAGGCGAGGTTACAGGTGTTCCTAAAGACTTGTTGTGCATAAAAGAGTGCGCCTGGGGACCGGCTGCAGCTCAGGTGGGCCCTGCCCCAGTTTTTCTAGGGAAGCATCTCGAGCTCCAGGCGACCCAGGCAAACAGAACCCCTTTGCGAGGGCGCAAGACGATCGAACTTGGGGCTGGTGAGTACCTCTCCGTGGCAGAACAATATGGCATTGACGGCTGTAGCCTCACGTGTCGGTTACTGTGACAACGCTCGGCCAGATGCTCGTGCACATCAACAGGAATCCATTCATGAGGGAACACCCAGCATCAGAATGCTGGCTTTCAGGTTGTGGGCTTGTATCTATGGTGGCGGCCCTTCTAGGGGCTGATGCCCATGCATGCGAAGACAGCGGGCCCACTTTGGCTCTATTGCAGCATAACGTTGCGACGTTTAACTCCGAGTTCACCAAGTGCTCTCCGGTATAGTTCGCTTCCTGCCATTAAGAATCCCTCTGCTTTCACTGCGGTATCGGCTCCGGCTGTAACTGATGAATCATGCGCAGCAAGAAGCTTCGTCGGATTGTCTGATCCTGGAATGTTAAGCCCGTTGCTATTTTTGCTTCTGCCTCTGCAGATCCGGTCCTGCGAATTCCCAACGTGTGACAAGTTACGTAACCATTTCGACATTCTCTTTGTAACTGACCTCCTAAACAGCCCCAGCGCTAGGATCAAAACTCTACAGTGTCTCCTACATCTCCTTGGCCCGAAGACGGTTAGCCCAAAGGGAGCATATGCGCCAAATGCGCACCTGTTCCTAAGCACAGGCACCATAGTGGTCTGCCGTATTTATGGGAAAACTGCCTTTTCATATGCTCTATGCCTATTCGTTGCTGCCAATCGGGAGGAGGTGTGCTGCAGCAGATCGTACAATTGTCATGTTCTCTCTGTCTGTCTCATTTGCATCTAGGAATGCATTGTAGTTCACACCTGGCGAAGTGCTGAGGTGGAGAAGATCTTTTTCGAGGCTCTTGGGCGGTGTCTTCTTGTGAGCCGGCTCGATGGGCAACGAGACATTCAAAAACGATGCATACAAGCCACCAGCCGTTCCATTGCGGACAGTGCCAGAGACATTCACGAAGCGACAGATGAGGTCCCGAACCCTATATCGTAAACTTCATTCTGTGTTCCATGCATACACTAACCAGACTGCATACGCCCAAGCAACCAGAACACATCGAGAGATGCATTAACCCAGAAGCGTACACTTCAAACCGACCCCCAGCCAACGTAGTGCATTCCAAAAAGAATTGAGCAACTCCCCTCAGCGAATGGTAGAAGCGTTGATTTAGGAATATATGGAAGTGACTGCTGGGATATTCCGACCCCCAGCCAACGTAGTGCATTCTGGAAAGGATTGAGCAACTCCCTGCAGCGAATGGTAGAAGCGTTGATTTAGGAATATATGGAAGTGATTGCTGGGATATTCTGGTTCCGTGCTGTCGATAGGATGGATCTATTGATATATTTTCCGTCAAACCGCCTGACGATGTCAGTGAAAGCGTCTGGAGGTCCAAGGTGCAAGGTCTGTTGGTACAACTGCTGGGTGAAGAAGCAAAGCAAAAATGTAAGCAAGCAGAAAGCCTCTCACATAGTATGGTGCCCATAAAGGGATTCGTAGAGGCTGGCTCCATATTACGGAGGTTACCTGTGCCTACGGCTAAGGTTGTTGATTTTGTCCCTTACTACCCGGTAGGCCTTGAAAACGGCAACTCTGAGGTCAAACCTCTGCAGATAGAAGCAACAGGAGCAACGGTCCGAGAAGCCGCTGCCCTCTGGTCAGAAAAGGAGGACAATGACGGGAACGCTGCATCCCTCAGCAGCTACAGCACGCTTTCGAGCGTGCGAGGAGGGCTCCAGCTTGCACCCTTTCGATCTCCATCCGACGTTCTCATGAATGAAGAGCAGCAAACCGCTGGAGAAGGCTTTCAACAGACGTTGGAGAGCCTGTCCCAGCGCGAAACTGCGGGATCAGGCCCTGCAACAGTTTTAGATCCAGCAACAAGAACCTGCACAAATGCATCATCGAAACCCGGACTGCTACGTAATCTGTCTCAGCCTCTACTACACCAGCTACCCCTCGAACACAGTAATACAGCAGCAAAACCAAAGTCGTCAAATATAGCCCGAAAAGGAGCACCAGCAGCGACAGTTTCTTCGCGTGAGCCTGCGCCCTCTGCTGATGCAAAATTGCTGCGGCCGATGACGAGCACAACAGCAAAGGCTGATGCGAGTGGTGGGGGGCCACGCATGCGGCAACGCATGCTCGTTAATAACGATGAAAGTCCTAACAAAAGAAAACTATCGGTGACGGCATCAAATGGGTCCACATCGCTTCGTGCTACCAAGGGCCGGGGAAGCCCTTGTCCATCATCCCCGTTCCAAACACTACAAGCGACAGCAGCAGCTGCAGTGAAGCCCACAGCAGCAGTGCAGGGGAAGATACTGCCTAGCAAGCTCAAATCTACGCCTCCGGAATGCAACGGTGAAACGCACTACACCTCCTCAGCAACAGCTTCGAAGGCAGCAGGAAGAGCAGCAGCATTTCAACGGGCAACCACAGCACGCTTGAATTCTACGGCGATGGGAACAGCAAATCTTAGGAAGAATTCAGCAGATAAGATTTCAGCGGACGGCACAACTAATCCACTGGAACCAGCAATAGTAAGAGGAGCAACAACAGAATCAGTAGCTGCAGCAAAATCTGCAGTGCAAAAAGTCTCAAAGCCAGCACGGCCACCCACAAGTTTACCACCAACACAGCAATATCATAAGCGCCTTGGTCCCCTGATTCCTGGTTTGGGTGCTCCTAACGTTCAACCGAGGCGACCAACAGCAGACGGATCACCAGCGGCTACCCACGTGACAACTGTTGCTTATACCCATCTCCGTCCTGGGAAGAAGAGCTCGCTTGGAAATGCAACAAATACACCTGGAGCAACAGCAACAGCTGAATCAACAACCGCACCAGCGGCAATTGCACTACCTTCACAGTCAACACCGGGGCCTGTCTTGGCATTTGATAGATGCGCTGCACCCCGAACGGGAGGGTCGCAGCCAATGCAGAAGGCCGCTTCAGTTGCTGCCGCAGGGTCCACCTCGCGGTTAGTGTCACGAGCTGGGTCAGGGGTGAGCCAATATTCTTCTGTTTCGAGTGGAGGCTCTCCTAGGATTTCAAGTGCAACAGCTGCGGCCCCTAGTCCCGTAGTTGGGCCATCCCAAGCTGATAATGCTGCTGCCGGGAGCGCTAAAACAAGTGCCGTGGCCTACCAGCCAACAGCTGCTAGGGGAGGGGCAGCAAAAGCAGCTGCTGTTGCAACAGAGGCACTACAAAAGCCTGACAAACCTCGTGGTCCTGTGGAAGCAAAAAGCAGTGCGGTATCTGGAGGATCCAGCACAGCAACTGGACCGCTGGGAGCCAGATTGGTGTCTCGCCTTGCTGGTCTTTTCAAAAGGTCCGGAAGTAAGGAAATCGATAATAAGTTGAGACGCCTACAGGGGCTTTGAGTGATCGAGAAATGCATGCGCCTTTGTGGTGGCGAGAGACTTTCATTTCCAGGAAGCACCTAAGCGCAGCCGAATGTCTCGTTCCGTCTTCACTGGCGTATAGTTCAGTCCCCGGAAAGTCACGGCTGACCTTTAGAGGCTTCGCCAAGCCCGTGTCGTGATTGTTAAATGTGCCTTTGTCTGAATGAAATGCATGAAAGTCATTAGGCTTCTTCTCTGTCGTAGCAGTGCGAGAAGCCCCTTCTGTACGCCCTTAACTTCCGCTGAACTCAAATCAACTGCTTCTGTTGAGGACACGGGCATTGCTGCTGCTGCAGGCGCATGCCCTCGGCGTCGTGCGATAATTCGGCAAGCTATGTATGTCGACAGACATACGGCTGGCCCCCCTAAGGGGCCCATTTGGGCCCCCCGTGGTTCCCTGTGGGCCCCCTGCTGCACAGGTGTTTGCTGTTGGGTGTTGATTCCTCATGTGAAATCGAACCCAGGACCTATTGCCTATTATCTGTCCTCCTTAACCTCCAATCTAGGGGCTGGCTGACCCCTTCCTATTCTGCATACCCCTTTGTCATGGGCGCTGCGCATGGGGGCCTCCTTGCTGCAGCAGCTGCTGCTGCGCATGGGGGCTCTCTCTATGTGTTACAGGTCGAACGGCAGTCCTCCAGCCTTCCATTTGCTGTTCCTAATCACTCCTCCATAATCCCCTGCTATACTGTAGGCGACAAAAGCAGGCTACGTGCGGCCCGCAGCGTGTGGGGCTCCCCAACACCCTGGGGTTCCCACCAATCTTGCTTATCTCATTGGCTCGCGTTTCCGTGCTATTTTCCTATCATTTGCGTTCTATTATTACTGGTATATTTATGCCGGTCTGGTTGGTGTGAACATCATTGGTAATAGTATTGTATTATTAATATGAGTAATGGGTGTGTTACTATGGTGGGGTTGTTGGTGGCTAGAAGTCTATCTTATCTATCGTGTCTTCCTAATAAGATGTCTTCTTTAAACTCTTTCTCCAATTTTTCTTTTTTTTTTTTTTTTGTTTTGTTTTTTT
>CAJFCX010000614.1:0-13464 GCA_904066255.1 Eimeria sp. OTU-X
GTCTACTTCGCGAGTGCAAATCTCACTTGCTGCAACAATAGAACCAGAGCGGGTTTCGTCTTTTTCACAGACACGGGTAGCGTAATTCATATAAAGTTGTCGTGGTCACCGTCATGCAACAGCCTAATGTCTGACAGAAACCGTGACAGCGAATTACGCTTTTACACAGAGAAGCAGTTTACCAGCTGCGTCAGGAGCTGCCGCTATGATATTTCGGTAGGCAACAAATGGACACACGATCTAAGGGCGCCACGTTTTAGCCAACACTGGTCACAGAGCCACCCGTTACTTCATTCACACAAATGTAATGAAATAACTTCTGTGCGTGACCTAGAGCGAACCAAATCAGATTCTTTAGATTTAATATGGCCAAGCACACCTATCACCAAGCATTCTCCAAGCGTCTCAAGTATCTGCTGAGGTTGCTTTCCAGTAGCACTCACAAGTTCCGCAGCATACGATCATCGCTTTGGGAACAGGCTCACCACCTGCGAATGCGGTGATTTACTGTGCAGCACTCTGGCGCATCCCTCTATCATCACTACAGGCCTCTTCAGTGCTCTATCGTTGGGACCTCGACTGACATGCAGTTGAATTCCCTGTCCACACATAGAAGGTGTGTAAAAGCAACCGTTAAGAGTTTAGGAGCAATATCCAAAGCACGTAGTCTTCGAGAGAAGACACATAAATTTGCCTCAGGGTGTCCAATAAGTGTTATTCTTCAGAGAACCGTCTCATGCGAGCGTCAAGTCGCTTTGACTAAGGAATCATACCGCCTGTGTGCGAGAGTGCACATTATCAGATGCCGGAGTCAAGAGACCCCGTGAAGGATTCAAGATTGTTAATTGTCTCCAGTTTAGAGCGTTGGAGTACCTGTGGCTAGGGCTCTGAGGTGCACCGGTACAAACAACAAATCAAAAGGTGAAGGTACACAAACCATTTTGATTTGTTGGAATCAGTGTCCCCCGACTGATACTGTAAGGCCGCATTGTCATGTTACATATTCAGCACTAACTAGCTGTAGGTAGAAGAAATTTTACTGTCCATTTTCCCGCTCCACCTAGAAGAAAATATGCACATTGTTCCGGGAATATGACGAGCAGCACATTGGAAGGACAGCAGCTTGAGTCAACACTCGTCCTACGTACTGAGGAATCTGCATTCCAAACTCTTCTGGTGATTTCACGATTCTCCGCAAACAACCAATAACAAAGATGTCTGTGCATAAACTAGAGGAAACCACTAAAAACATGGCTCAGGTATGTGTGCGAGTATAAATGTATTGGTTTCATTGGCGCTTTGTGCTTTGGATGGGCTGAATCGTGTTTTGCATATTTTATTTGACCTTGAACTTCATTTCGGACAGTCTAGCGGCAGCAGGTCTTGTATCTAAGTTGTACTTTCTGCAACAAACGCAGGGCCATGTATGCGCTTCCAAACGGCATTCATGACGCTACTTCCCGCTGAGTGACTGCAAAATTACATAGGCGACAACACCTACAGCGGCATTGCAAATAAAAGCCGTCTTCCGTTCAATTGCATTTCTCAACCTGTATGTATGTGTACCTCTGGAGGTGTTCATAATGCAAGCTTAGCATTTGTTCAGAACATGGAAGCCAAAGCGCACAATCTGTTTGAGGAACATGCAGGTATCTGGTGAGAGTCATGCAAGATCCTCCAAGCAGTTATTTGACAACTCGCATGCGCAGCACTTTCTTCTGAGTGGCTGGCTCTGCGCTGCAGGATACTTCCACCCCTTCGTCTTCCTCATACCTTCATCGACTACGTACAATCTGAATGAATTTAGAAGATGTATTCACTCGATTATAAATGCACCTCACTGACACACTGCTGAAATTTATGACGGTGTGGCCGAAACACCTGTGGTAGCCAAACTGTCCCTAGCTTAGTACTCCTACACAACTAGCAGCATTACTAAAGGTAGCCATAAATTAGAGGGAAGGGCCGGAAGCAAAGAGGCTGTGTGCCAAGACCCAGCTGCTGCACAAGCATACAGCTTTCCAGTTGTGCAAGTGACCTAGACGAGGCCTACAACCTGCGCGTCGGGCGAGTGATATCAACTGGTGTCGCTTAAAACCAAGATCTTCAATAGACGCATTCAGCTCGAATTACAAGAATTCTACTATTTCAGCTAAATTCTCTGTACCCTCGATCAATCTCCAAGCTTACATCCTAGTTTGGCGGTCTTCCAGGGGAAGGAAACTTATACAAACTCAACTTCTAGGAAATTGCTTACGCCACATAATCGTGAGAAACTTTGTTGTTAATTCAAAACTCTTTGCCGCTTCAACGGTCTACCCGTGAGTCGCCGTTCTTGCTGGGCTTTTCGGTGCCTCTCGAGCCATCCCCTATGTGCACGAGCAAGGAAGCCATCCGTGAGAATACGCACTTGCTGCTCAGAGCACCACTCGGAGAGCCTAAACCACCGAGAAACTTGAGGAGCTTCGAGTTGAACGCTTCCGTTATGCAGGATGTGCATTTGTAAGGTGCAAAATGCCCATACGAAGATAGCACAACTCCCCGTCGACGCCTACCGAGCGAAACAGTGACCGTCAATGAGTACACAGCAGTGGCAAAATGCTTCGTATGGCATAAGAAGCATTTTCCGCATGACATACAATCTGTGTATCCATGTACGGAGGCACTCAAATTCCGATATTCACTTGATACAGGAATATGTGACCCTAGCTGAACGATTCCTCTATCCTGGGAACTGGGACAGTCTGCGTTCGTACAGCGTAGGCCGCAGAAAAAATAGCACATTCAGAGTCCCAATGCCCAGACGGCTTGATACCTTCTTCCGGCATGTCTGCCATGAGGGAAGACATACTTCCTTTGCGTCGAGGATCAAGGTGTAGTACTACTAAATATTCAGTCCAACAACACCGGTTACGTAGCAGCACTTTCCATGAAGACCATGTGCTCCATAATTTCGCAAATCATCAAAGAACCCGAAACATGTGTAGCGAAATCAGAATATATGGGCGCACTTGCTGTATTCAACGTGGCACTGGATGCCGCTGATGCCGCTGAGTCAAACGGCTGTGGTCCAGAGGTATCTTGTAGATTATGCCCCGAAGATTTCACGACGCAAAATGCGAGTTAGGTTAAGGTGCTTGTAAACCAGATCACTATGGTTATTGAATAATTACACCACAAAACGTCTGGATCAAACGTACAGGCTACGGCGAAATTTGTTTTTTATTAGCTAATAACGGTTACCGTATGACCGGGGAATTTTTTTCTTCTATAGTGTAGTGCGATTTAAATACGCAAACCACTAACCAAAGTCTTTCTCAAGAGAACAAACCTTTTTTACTCGGAATAGGACATACGTGCTATTCTCAGAATAGCTCTCTTTCTGTCTCACGCTATGCGCGTCTTGCTGCGAACCCCAATATGGATCCTGGACACAACAACCTAGTAAACAGTGTAAAGGTTAAGCGCATTTAAGCACCACATAGAACGAAAGCGGCTCATGATACTTACAATCTACTCCCAGAACACCACTCAGAGACCTTTTTCTGCAATGAATGTGCCACACGCATGAGTTCGAAACAATGAACCCGAATATTTTCCTACGGGTGCAAGCAGAGCACCCATGGATTCAGCCTATACACAACACACTAGCGTAGAGTTTGCGACGAGACTCCCTTGAGCTTCCATTCCTTTCGGAACGGAAGTGCCACTAACTGTTTGTGGTATGTACAGTAGCTACAACACATAAACCCACTCCCTGATAATCCACTAGACAAATATTTCCCTATAGCTACCGCCTGAAGAACAAGCTGCTTCAGTCTGGCTAGACGCAGTACAGGTACTGAGTAGGGTTGCACTGCGCTGAAATCCCTAAGCAACCATGTAAGGTGATCTAGCCTGCAGGCTGAGTTACTTGTTGGCGCTCCCAGCAACGTACCTCCTACAGGCAGAGCCAAAGGGCACCTCAAAGCAAAGGCGCAACTCTTGGTCAAAAACGTTCACAACATAACCTGTGGATTAAAACAGATCATCATGCTGGCCATATTTTCTTGGGGCCCGAGCGTGTGATAGATAAAGCTGTGCGATAGCAGAAGAACCCCTACTGATAAGGCGGGAATCAGCAGCTTGCTCAGCTACTTGTGCAAGTCTGAGTCGAGAGTTGTTTAACCTGCAATCAGTAGTCCCTAGCTTGACCTCCAAAAGCATACCTTCTGGGTAGCACAAAGGTCTACTGAAGACACAGATTGTCGCAATGGTGAAGACGTGCCTGCGGTGAAGAATGAAAGGGCATTGTTCTTGTAAAACGCATGAGTGAAGAGCCACGCAGCTAAAGACAACCCTGAGGGAGGAATCAAGCCAACTACGTGGATCCATCGAAGTGGTGCCTGTCTCCGATGAATTTTATGTTTAGCACCTTGCCATCCTGGAAGCACCTGCAGGCTCAGCTATCTAACTAGCCATAACGCAGGCAAAGCCCCTCCTGCTGAGATATTCACAGAACCTACGCACCTTATTGTACAACATATATTTGTGTGCGGCGTAGGCGACCTGAACTGTTTACACGCGTAGAAGGCCTACAGAAGTGTATGTAGACGCAGGAAACTGCGTTCAAGACTAACTAGCTGTGGCCAAATCACGCAAGGTGCTGCCCAGACGAAGCACAGATGGCAGGTGTATTTCACGCTGCATCATGTTTCTCGCACATCGTATTTGTCCCGTGACGTCAAAATTGGATGCTGCTCCTCCCTGTTTCTACTCAAGGGCGGCTTGTTCTGAGCAATCAGAGGCGGCACGCACAAACTGGGTTTTGGGATAAAATGCATCATTCCTGATGCGTCCTTCACACACTGCAAGTCGGTCAACCTACATGTGAGTGATGAAGCATCCCAGCTAGTTAGGCATATTATTAGTAGCATATAACACACGCTTTCTAAGCTGTAGGGTCTTGCTGCCCATAGAATAGTTAGGTTTGTTTCTGAGCTTATGACGAACGGTCTATCAAAAACCCGATGTACTGCCGCGGCAACCATTTAGGCTCCCTGCAACATCACCTTGTTTGAGAGAAACTTGCGCCTAATCAGAAAGGCGTCTTAATTCGTTTCCATGCAATTGGCAGTCCTGCATGATATGCGGTTTCGTTATCGAATGGACTATTCCAGAACGTATCTCGAAACATTACTTTCTGATAGGTATGTTTTGGTGCTAGCATGCGTGGTAGTGTAGCGGCTATATCTGTCGCGATCGCCGAAACTTCCATCGCACTTCGCAAATTCTGCTGAGATTGAGAGGCAGATCATGCACGTCTAATAGCAAGTAACATTTGTGTTTCAGCCACCTACAGCCTGTTTGAATGCAGATATTGTCTGACTCCAGACTCGCCTGGGGATGAGAAGAAAAGCCTGGCTGAGAGAAGACGGTGGGGAAGACCCCATAGCAACTGCATTGCTCTAACAGCTGCATAAACCAGGGTGTAAGCAGCGTAATGCCTGCTGCTCAACGAGGAAACAGAGCAGTTCTAAACGCAGACCCCAAAAACAAAGTACGTAGTCTAGGAATTGTGACGTAAATACAGGGGAGAAGTGGTTATAGGCGGTAGATGGGAACCTCACTGCCTGTGCAGATGCAGAAACCACCGAGGAATTTCGCTCCATATCCGAGGCGCCGAAGGGTACCTAGGCAGACCAATTCGAATACCTCAAATGACCCACCTTAGCCTGTGTAAGCATACACACAGAGAGACTGCACGTATGCGCCGTTCATAGTGTTCGATATCCTTTGCAGTAACCTCACTTTCTGTAGTGAAAGCAGCAGCCAAATGCACATCGAAAACGCAAAGGTAAATAGTACTACTTAGAGGAATGTTGACTTGAGGGACCTGCTGATTCCAAATGGCCTCGCTCTGTGAAACATGCTGAACACCAGAAGAGTTTGTTAGCTAAGCTTCTTCCGGGAACCTCAAGTACATGAACACGGCAAAAAAATGACGAGTCGATGCACCGCAATGTTGGATCGCTCATGACGAACACGCGCTGGCGTACCAACTGGAAGACGTTAATCGCGACCGCAAAATACACACCGATGCCTGTTGCTCTCTGGATTAGCCGTCAGTTGTTTGAAATACATAGGCAATTCTGTTACACCACTAGACCGCGAGTCCCCAGTGGCTAAAAGGAGACAGCTGGACCATTTTGCGAGCTCTAAGGGCTGCCTACTCTCTGGAAACGCGGGAAAGGGCGCTCGAGGTCTTGAACTCCTTAGCCCCGCGAGTCAAGCAGCAAACAACGGCGCGCTGTGGGCCTGGGCAAAACAAGCCAATCAGCGATAAGGTAGACTAAAACCTCCTTCTCAGCCTTGCGAACTGTACAGACAACCGTGGGTAACTTGCAAGAGTCATACGAACCTCTGGGACACCCTTTATAACACAACATGTAACCCCAAACTCCGTATATCGTCCTTTGGAAAGGTGAGGTTCCATATTCCGATGTCTATTGGAGAAATACTCGACACATGGTCAACTCGTATCGTCTTTCCGAGCGAATATAAACATTGCTATATTTGGCCAAATGCACTTCAAATATAACGACTTCCAGACAGGAGCCAGATTCAGCTGAAGGCCACGGAGAAGCAACAGGCCAACCTTGCTCATCATATCGACGGATGAGAGAGTGTCTGGAGGCCTGCAAGCGCAATACGTGAAGACACTCACTGTCTGAGTGCACGACGCAAATGTAAACGTGCAGAACACGCGCCATACGAGATTCCTCATGGCATGTAGCAAGAGAAACGAGCTTTGCGTCTCGAACCGGTGTGGCGGAGTGCATTTCAAAGAAGGAAACGACAACGCAATGGAACATTCTAAGGTACAGATTCGTAGCTCCCAAGTGTTCGCCACTAGCGTCCCTACACTCAGGCCACTCTGCCACGTGCAGCTAGTGACGCTACTGGCGTGCAACAGACACTCACAACCTGCATAGAGCGCAATATACTAAATCACACAACCGTGTCGTCACCATGTGCCTCCATTTAAAGAGCCCACAAAACGCAAAGGAGCGTCCTCTATTGCATCGCCACACAGCTCGCACGACGAGTTGATGCTACTACATGCGCATGGACAATAGCCGCAGCAAAATTCCCTTGCCGGTGCAGTAGTCCTAGCAGTTCTCGGCTACGGTGCAGCGGGTTCAGTGTAGTGAGCGCAAAGTACCCACGACAGCACTTGCACAAAAGGAAGAAACACCCGATACTACTAAACAAGGGCTATGCCATTGGCTTTTGCACATTTGTATACGGAAATTTAAGCTCCTTCTGCAAGATGCAAAGCAACCGTATAACCCACCAATGAACGCAGATAAACCCAGAGTAATGGCTCATAACCACGTTCATGTCGGGCACTCACCAACTGTGGAAATGCAGGTTTGTCTAGGTGCACCTGATGCCACAAGAGCTAATGTGAGAAACCCTTTCGGTGGAATGAATTCTCAGCTGTGGCACAAACCCATAGCATACTCCCTGATGAGTGAGGGACAAAACGGTCATATTTGTGTCATGTTCCAATTGTCTTGAGGCTTACGCAGCTCTTCCACCCCTTAGGGCCCCAGCACTCACCGTCTGTATAGTGGCAGGCGTAAAGGTTGCTTGTCTGCGACTACTTGTAATCCTAATACTGTATTTCTAGCAACCAAATAAATACAGCACACAACTTGTGTAGAAAATAGGCCACACTATAGCGTGAATGTACCTGCGCCATGTGCCCTGAAAAATGGTTTGGCTTGGCCGGCCAAAAGCTGAGCAGCTCACCACCTTCGCGCGCAATCGGCAAACATTATATTGGGGGTGAATAATGCCCTGCAAGCACCAGAGCGGCGCTTCGGCGAGAAAATTAAACCAAACGTTCAAACCTGCACTACAGCACATATTACGGCTTGCCTTTGATTTAGCTTGTAGAGTAGCTGCATAAACCGCCGGAGACAATAATTCTGGTTGGGACCCCGGCAACTGCAAGCATTCACAAAAGTGTCTAGTTGGGTCCACTACAGAATGAGATCCAAAACGAATTATCGGTTCCTTAGAGCATCACGCCACAGGGTGAACTGGCAAACCGTACTGCCTGCATATTACAATCGCGGCCGTAGATCCTGAAAACCAATACAACTCAAGAATGTATTCAATCATAATCGCGGCAGACCGGTTTACTCCAGGACCCTTACACATTAGCTTACAAAGAGGATGATGTAAGACATACTGTCTGCATAAAAGCAGTGCACCGCTATGCAATCCAGAAGCCTCTGAATCTGAATAGTGCCACATCGCATGCAGTGATGTCACAAGCGCTTGGCCTACATCTAGGTGGTGGCGGAATCATCATTACTATTGACACACCATCTGCTTGCGCGCCAAATATTTGCAGACTCGAGTTGACAACTCCACGCTGAACACTGAAACTGCACGATACAGCCCAGATACTACCATCTGCATCGCTTCCTCAGGTAATTGGTAATAGCCACCGTGCCACTGAAAGGGCGCTGAAATGTAAACTACATATTAATCCTTTCTACCGGCGACCAACGCACTTTCTGCTCCGAAAGGATGTGGAACCCACGTATCCTGCAAAATATTTCTACGGGCTAATACACTAAATGAAAGGTTTCTGTTCACAGAGTATTGCTCACTGACACTGCTGCACCGCATATGTTCCTGCCCGCAGCTTCAGCCCACTGCAAGGCGTGAAGCTGTGCTCATGTTGCACGTAACACGCCACCCTAAAAGCACAAACAGATATCCACGAGCTGCAGTACAGCGTCAACACACTTCCTGCGCATACGCGAATTGTTTTATGGTTTTGAACGTTAGCCAAAGTGAGCTTGAATGTACTCTTACAGACTGCATTAAGGCTAATAGCACCCAACGAATGGAGTTATGCCAGGGCACGTCCAGCCAAAGACTAGCTTTAGTCGAAGCAATGCCTAAATGGGTTAAACAGCAGTGTTGTATGCAAAGCTGCCTGATACACTTGTCATATAATGGTGACAGTGACCTCTGCAATGGGAGAACGAATTTGCGTCCGGGGCGCAAAAACATCGACACGCCGACCCCCGCTCCCCTGTTGCCAGGTCCTCCGTCATCATGCTAAAGAACCGTCTTGAAACCTTGCTGAAAGCAGGAGCCCTAGCGGACTTGTGGCAATATCACGTTGCTTCCTCCAGGAAAATGCACTGTGCATCCAGGTTCACTCAAACGGCGCTGTCCAATTGCTCGCCTTCAGCTTGATAGCAATTGTTTATTGCCAGCTCATTTTTTTCTCCGAAGCATTAGCAAAAGCGCAGAGCTGCTCGTGCTGATCTGCCCTAAACCCGTTTAAGGCCAAACACGAGCGCAAACGCCTGAATAAATAGGATCCACCTAAATGTTCCAACACCAAATGGCAGAAAACGCACATGCTGTTGCCTTGACAGGGCAAGTCATGCCCCCACGCGATGCGAAGGCACCACAAGCAAAGCAGGCCCTTTCCTAGTTGCGGTCTATTCATCATTCACAGCTATAAGCACAAATTCTACATAATATGTACGCATACTAGTCACCGGGAAATATGGAAGCATTTTCAAGGCTGACTGCACAAAACTGGAGTTGCACGGGATGGCCCTCCATTAAATCAACATATTACTTCAGGACGCACTAGCTGAAGCCATCAATAGTGGATATAGCTGCAGTCATATGCCACGAAAATCGATGCAAGACGAAAAGGAAGCACCAGGCATCCACAAGCATGTCCACGTCTGAGCTGAAAGTATTTCAGCGACGTCTCAAGGGACAGCTAAGAATACATCGCACGTGGGCTGCCGAGTAGTGTAGGTTCATTTAGCCCACGTTACTCGACAGGCATCTAATAAGCCTTGTGCAGAGGTACACCCAACCGCTTTAATGTAGGATACTAGTGCACAGACTATACATGGTGGAACGTTACCTTCTGTATTCGAGGCGCAGACGCATCCAACAAATACTTGGGTGGACTACGGCGGATCAATGAATCCACTAATGATAGCAAACAACAACCAGCTCATTTTACTCCAGCCAGCCTACCAGCATTTCACCTTGTTGGCAGAATGCTGGGACAAGGCAGATTCTTCACCAGACGAACGCATCGACAAAATCAGTCATGCTGAATAACCTGAAAACGTCCTCACGTCCTGCGATACGTGCAGTACATCGCTTCTTCTGGAAATATCCTAGGCGAACTGCGGCCTAAAGTGTGAAGCTTCGGTGCATAACATTGCTCGATATCTCAACCTGCCGAAGGGCTGTGGATGCTGGAATCCACCAAGCTGAGCATTGGAAGGCATTATATGTGGAGAAATGGAAGCATACAGCCTGTACGTACTTCAGAGAAAACGACACTGAATATGCACCAGGAGCCCACGATGCTTTCCAAGGCACCAGCGGGCTTCAAGATATGTTGCTTTGCTTTAGCAGATATCGCAGGGTCGATGCGAGAAGGCGGGTCTGGGAGGTGTAAGAATGATGCACGAAGACTCACCTTCTGTATACAGTAAGATACCTGTGTTATGAAGCAAAATGCATCCATACACCAACATTTCGATGTGGTTGGAATAGCAAGAAGGCCCAAAAGAAGCAGTTAAATTTTATAACAGTGTAGCCAAGCGAGCCCCCAACCGCAACCGGGCAAGCGAGTGCCCCCCGCCTGGTTGATATGTATAGGCTAGGGTGCCAACAGGAGACTAAAGTTCAAAGCAGCCTTACAGCCTGGTTATTTAAGAACGCACAGGCCAATTATGACCACGAATTGTCTTACAACGAATGATAAGCCGGCTCCATGGCACATTCTCTGAATCCCATTGCTTCATGCTGCTCTATGGGTTTCAATGCCTCAAAAGAAGCAGAATAAACTGACTCGCTAGTGGCATGGAGGAAGCCCGCAGATATCCAGCAGCATCCACTAAATTGGACGCTCATTCTCCGCAGATTGCCTATCGTTGAAAACGAGGTTGCGAACATGCTCCAGATAAAGCCCTCGGCGGCAAGAGTCCTTGTTCGTCGATTCGTGCATTGCCAGAGCCCCCAGTTCACTCAAGTACCCATCAGGTGGCAAAACGTATCCAAGACAATGCAACGCACAAGCTAAGCAGTAGCCAATTGAGGTGTAATAGAGGCCACAATCCAGTCTGCCTCTGTACCGTATCGCATGCAGTTATTGAGTCTGCACAGGCTTGATAAAACCGGAGTTTAGTTGCTCGATTTGATTTGTAGATGAAAGCGCTTCTACTGACAAGGGTGTCGCCGACGTTGCAGTAAATGAACTCAACAATTTATACTCACTCGCTGCATCCTCGACCATGCAACAGCTACAATCGTTCAATTAAAAACGAGCTAAACAATTTCAGTCAGCATGCTTCAATGGATATTCACAATGATGAAGTCAATGGCACTGTCGAACCTTGGAGCAAAACCACGTGTTGGCAACTCACCTCCTTGTGCCCCACCATATCCAGAATATTGCGTGAATAACGCTAGCGCAAGCCTATGGTTGGGATATAGGCATACGCCAGGGGCAACTTCACTGAGCACGTTTTCGGCTTGCAGGGTGGTGCACGCTTACGCTCTACCCCATTTTAGGCCCAAATAAGAAGGCAAAATTTCCCTCTGACTCTTGTCCTGTACATCAACCAAATAAAATATGGGGGCAACAGCACGTAGCATGGCATTAATAAGCAAATTCTAACTAGCAACTGGATTCTACAGGTGATTTTGGTGATAATAGCTAATGTCAGGAGAAAGGCTGTGCTACCGTTGTCCACCACCTGGTTTAGTTGTTACATGTTCTGGGGGGAGCTAAAATATTAGGTCATTAGACCTGATTCGTCTTAAGTCTCGGCTACCGTAGTGTGGCGGAGGTGATAAAACCTTGATTATGAGGCAAGGACAGCGGTACGCTCGAGCACAGCAAGTCTTGCATTGTTAGGAACTCCGGTTTTGCACTCCAGATACAGCGTATTCCAGAAAGAAACAGGGTCGCACTTCCTGTGTCGGTGCAAGGCATGTGGGGTTTTCATTCACTAAAGCATAAGTACTGAAGGCATTTCCTTCTTGCACCTGACAGTTTGTCACTTAACATCCCGCCTCTTCCGAGGCTGCAGCCCGAGACCGACCTGGAACTGAAGATATGTGATACCCACAGACTGTTCGGCGATCACAAAGCCGTCCCAGTCACTGTTGTAGTTTACGGGCAGCAACTAAATCCAGTCATGCCATCACCTACCGACACAGGACTTTTCGAAAGAGCTCGAAACTTTGTAATTGGATGGCATTCACAGGGAGTAGTCGTACTAATGGAGATTAACGCAGAAATTAACAACTGGTTGGACCCTGGGTCGTTGGCAGTTCACTCATAATATCAAATTGAAGGGTATGCACCTTGCAAGGTAGTTTTAATGGTGGTAAGGTCCTTTCTGGCTTTCTCCCGTACAACGAGCTTTCCAAACCCCGCCCTTGGTTTCAAGCTCGATTCACCAGTTCACATGCAAGAGCTGCATGACACTTCAAACAACATTCAGCCATAGTCCAAACGTACGATCTTTTGTTCACAGCCAGAGAGGGGCACCGTCTAGCTTTGTTTGTAAGGACAAGATGCCTAGAGCCCCGCTAGTGCTAAGCATAACAGCCTAGTATGTGAAAATCGGGTTTGCCCAATCAACATCTAGTGAGTGGAGTTGCCATTTCCTTTTAAAGGGAGGTGTAAACACACAAGCTACGTAGGGAGGAAAATATTAATTCAACACCAAAACTAGCGGTTATCAGATAGGCCTAGGTAGCATTCATGGAAATTTGCCTCTCCTGCGGTTCCAGCTTCGTCACGTTTCCTCAGACTCCAGCACTCACGCAATCAGCGGTGTTGCAGCAGAACATTCTATCGCTTTGAGTGCACAACACCAGTTTATGCATGATCAAACATAAGCACACGGTACATACTTGCTGATCAGATGAAGTAAACGGCGTTTGCCCCGACGAACTCGCGGATGGGCTACGGTACGAACAGCAGTCCGCTAGGATCATCGGAAAGTATCCATTACGCTGATGCCAACGAATAGACTGTGCAGAAGTATATTTGTACGCTGGTGAAGGAAAACCAGCACGTGCAAAGCACAACCGTACTTTCTGTATCGTAACACACCGCGAACTCAACCTTCCACAATACATCTGCACTTATTACGCCCTTCGCGCTCCTCTGAATTGTTTGAATTATGAGATGGCGCATGGCTCCAGGTAATAACTCGGAGCAACCAAACCAAAATGCGCCTATCCCGCTCCACAACCATTTCGGGAACCATGATGCAATCTCAGCAACCAGCTCCCAATTTCTATGTGTACACTGCAACAGCAGCGTACTGACTGTAGCGATTAGGAAAAAGCAGCTGCACAGAGCTTAATCCCCCCCCCCCTTGGTTCTTCAGC
>CAJFCX010000615.1:0-13445 GCA_904066255.1 Eimeria sp. OTU-X
ATATATATATGCTTGTGTTTGTCTCCTTCAGTTCGTTGTTTCTTGTTCCGCTTCGACAGCATCTGTTTTACTAATTTTCTTGTGCATGCAAATGAGTATATCCTGCTTTAATTGTTCGTTAGTGGCATTTGTTTGGTCAAATAAAACCGCAAACAAAGCAAGCAAAACGGCATTAAAATTCATCTCTTTTCTTTTGTCTGCTGCAGCAACAACGGCCTCATACGAGCACATTCGCTTCCGCACACTACAGCCGATCACCCTGGAGCAGCAACCGTCCAAATTGTTGCATTTGTCTTCAACTCTGTTTTGGGGTTGTCTCCCCCGCCTCTACCCGATGAAGAGAAAGAGAAAGAAGACAAAACAAACAGGCAGCGGGAAGAACTCTAACCTGAATGCTGCATTTCTAATTTAGATTTACCTTTCCCCCAGCATTTGTCTATCAACTGCCGCACTCCTCGCAACATAGACCGGGAAGAAGGCATATAGAGATAGGGGAACAAGCATATATACACAACGAAGACCACCAAATAATCGGAAAGCATATTAATAGGCAAATTACAGCCGAAGATAAGGATGTTCAGCTTGAGACTAGTGACACCCCACCAATGCAGTAACAACAGCCAGAGCTGCAGCTGCTGCGGTTGTGTTTGCTACGGCTGCCTATGTTTGAACTGAAGTGCTGATATGGCTGTGCAGCAAACGTAGCGGTGTCTGCTCTTGCTGCTGCTGCTGATGATGATGCGGCAGCCTTCCGTAGTGCTGCAGTGTTTCCCTGCAATGCCTTGCAAGTGCTGCAGCGGCAAAACTTGCAACATAAGTGCCAGCAGTTTCCACACGCCTTCGACCTTATTAAAAGGGTGCTGTTGAGTTTTATGTTTCTTCGTGTTATTAACGGTGTACGTTGAAGTCTTGCGTATTAGGCAACAGATGGCACCTTTTGGTATTGTTACGGCTTCTAGGTAGTAACGGTACAAAGCAAAACCCTTCTATTCGTTTCCCTCTAAACAAATGAAGCTGACAGACGGAGCGGGTGAGTACGCAGAAGTTGCAAAGTCGTGGAGACACTGCAGCAGTAGCAGAAATTGTTAGATATCAGCTCCTGCAGCAAATGCAGCAGCAAGAGATTGCTCTTGCAGGTGCAGGAGCAGTAAAGTATTCTTGTAGCTGCAGTCGCAGAAATTGAAATAGCGTGGGTAGGAGGTCAGATGCTTGTTTTGCTTGCCTACAGCTAGTACTCCTGGTTTTGGTGAACTCAAGCTGGAGGCGAATGAAGGTTTAGGCTGCTGCTAGCGGCTCATATATATAATCCAAACACGTAGGCAGTTTCATGATTTACTAACAACCATGTACCCCACAGCCTAAGTAGCCCCCACACTCGAATTTCGTACCCTTTGTATCATAGTCTTTTCGCATTGTCACAGTGCACTCACTCGGTCTGAGTACGCTACCTACAGGAAAGTAGGAGGCCAGCAAGCAAGCAAAAAACGGTAAAGAACTCCCTACGATGCTACTAACTGCAGCACACAGTACTTGATGGTGGTTGCATGCTGGGTTGTCTTGCTACATGGGCTACAGCAAGGCACGTCTAGCACACCATGGCCTCATGCACAGCGACTGCAGACCTTTGGCCCGCTATGGGCAGCCAGCCCGGAGACTAAAACTGGAAGCCAGATGGTTCTTACGAACTCCTATGCCAAGAATTTGGGTTCATTGCAGCAGTTAATAGTCCTCGGGTTAAGGCCGAGAACCCCCGTTGCAGCAGTACACCGCTGGTACTACCCGTTGCCGAACTGCACTGTATCGAAGTACAAACAACCCTTATTACAAGCGTACACAAACATTGTAGACAATTTTTAAAACCGTTATGCTCGCGTTCTGGTTGGCTGTTTAAAATGAGGAAAGGCCAGATGCCGGCTCTTGCCAGACATGGGACACAATATAGTGAACAGCGCGCCCACCTGTTACTACGTATAACATGTAGTTCATTTAACCTGGTGCACACTCAGCACCTATAAGCTAGACTCAGCAAATCTCTGCTAATACCATTTGAATAAGGAAATAAGCACTCTTAAAATATAATCGAGTCTATATTATCTAGGAAAAACCCAGAATAATAGGACTGACTGTTGACCCTCCCAGGGGTCAGTGTCAGAGTCACAGCAACCTCGCATCCAGTCCCATGGCCGGTGTAGGCTAGCGAGCACTCTGATCCTATTAGGTTTTCCTTTTCTATAAAAGTGCCTTAAATCCTTAAATATTCTATCTTATTTAAGCCCTTTTGAGCTACCAGGCCCCGAGGACTCGCCTCGAAGGTCCATTGTAGTGCCTGTGCACTACACACAAACTGTAATGGTAGCGAAAGGGAACATCGTGCAAACTGGGCTAGACGGACCTCTACGTATTGCTAGACATGATAAACAAAGCAGTGCAATTTGAAAAGTATTATACAGAAACAAAATTTCATAATTAAAAAGGTAGGACAAACAATTCTTGGAAACGGTGTCATAGCCCCTGGACTGGAAACCGACTGCACCCGACTGGTATTGTAACTCCCTAGATACTGGAATGGAGTTAGGCTCGTGCGCAAACATTGTAGACAATTTTTAAAGCCGTTATGCTCGCGTTCTACTCAAAAATACTCATTTTTGTTGTTACTGACTGCCTTTTGACGTGTAACATAGCGAACGAGCCTAACTCCATTCCAGTATCTAGGGACTTACAATACCAGTCGGGTGCAGTCGGTTGAGTAGAATAGGAGCATTATTTGAGGCTAGATACGATCCATGCAAACAGGCGCCACAACTGTAACAATGGTGCGCTTGGCTGTTAGATCGAATTAATTACAGAAATAATAATAAACTCTCTGTGTTGTACAATTGATCTTTAAATTGAATAAACCAGACAATCCATTGGATTTGGGTCATTGAAAATGACCACTTAGTGGAACAACTGCAAAAACGACCGAAAAAGTCAGCGACAAAACCACCCGCCTAGCTGCAGACGACACCCATTCCACAAGACACGGCCAGGACTAGGCGTTGAGAAAACTTGGGTTAAATTATTCTAATAGTTAGCACTTATATTGAAAGTGCAGTTTATTTTGTTTTCTAATTGACATGGCTTGACTTCAGACGAACAGTCCTTTAAATTTTTTTCTGCGTGCCTCCCTCGTCAGGTTTCTCTCTAGCTGCCTTCGCGCGCCTTCTAGGCAAAACGCGTTTGAAAATAAGGTTTCTGAAGTTTGCTTTGGCCTTATATGGAATTATACTATGCTTCGCGTTTGGGCTTTTCGGTTTTACAAGCGCTCAGAGCACAGAAGTGCGCCTCTCGGGATCGAAGGGGTCGAACGGAACTGGGTCATTTTTGCACGTCTACACCAACAATCCCAGGTCATCCCTTTCTGTCAGCGTTGATTCCAGCAGCAATTGGGTATCTTCATCTACTAACTAGCTGACAAAGAGGGAAGGCCTACCCCAGTACACTCACCGATGGTACAGGATAGGGAGGAGACGTGCAGTAGCGGTTGTATCCCTTGTTGCCATTTTTTCTGTTATAGCAGCCCTGTCCTTTATCATTGTTTTCTGTTTTCAACATTTCAAGAACACGTACAACACAAGCGTCGCCTGCATAATGATGAGACTCTCCGATGACCCCGAGGAGGGACCCTCTTGAAGATGCTATGTGAGATCAATGTTTATTATGTGCTGCATTGGTTTACATAAACGAGAATCGCCTTATCATATTGTAACACCTATGCATACCGGGTCGTTGGGTAGAGAGGACGCCTTTTAATCCCCTTTGCATGGTTTTGTAGTACTTTCTTGGACAGTTACCGTTGGCAAAACGGAATTTTGGTGTACAGACAAAAGGATGATGCGGTTAAACGAAGGATTTCCTTGTAGTGCAATGTCCTAAAACCGGACAAGACAATTCCAGAAACACTGGTATACACTCACTTTTGTTTCTTAAGCAGCTACTGTACACAGGTAAATATATACGCTGCGCCTATTCTCATGTGGTAACCTTGTAGCAATGCATACATTACTGCATCTAAATGCATATATGTGGGCGCATACGTGCCACGCGTATATCTGCATGCGTATTCTGTGCTGGCAAATTGATTTACTTGCATATGTACTCAAACATCCATTTACATGCGTCGAAGATATTGTCGGCATAGCCAATGTTTGTGCTTGTTAATAGGGTATGCGTGTATGCTGGTTCCGGAAGCTGTAGAGTTCTACAGGGAAGGGTTATATAATATTCCATGCAGTTAACAATGTATACGTAATGTAACTTAATTCTTCCCTTCGCCGAAGGGTCCAACTGGAGACTCACAGTGCCAGTTACGGTGGTTTTGCAGGCGGTGAGCAACCAAAGTTGTCGCTATCCCCTAAAATGTAGGCGCCAAACCCTTGGATTCGTTAAATCGCATACGTAAACACATTAAGAAATGGTGGGCACGAAAGGATGGGCCTGTCTTCTGTCTGTAACGGGGGTCCTGAATCTTATCCGCGGCCTACTGTCAGGTGCACTGAAGTCAAAATATCTAGGATAAGAGTTCCCCTACAGCAACTGGCTGCCTCCCATCCAGGCAGCATGAACTCAGATGCTGAAGGACCTGGAAATGCGAGAGAGAAAGTGGCTTGCCATGAGTTCTAACGAGCCTTGCTGCAATTCAAGGTGCAAGACAGCCCCACAAGCATATACAAACGAGCCTGGTCGGCTGTATGTAGACACTGTAGGCAGACGCTGAGGAATTTGGCATGCGCCTGCGTACTGCTTGTCTATTTGGGCCAAGCAACCGTTTATGCGGCCACTCCAGACAGAATTGCCACAATCGCACTAAGACATACTGGGAGGCATGTTTCTAAGCAGCCAGCATTACAGAGAGCTGAGAGGCAGTGACTGCCCAAGGACAGTTGAGAGTTGCTGTCCCCCAACCAACCATTTACATACATTAAATATAACAATTTACAGTCCATGCGTATGTGTGTGTATATGTGTCCATGTACCAGCTTTGTAGCACATACCGGCAGCATGAACCCAGTATACAACCGCATGCAAGAACAGCTGGCATTCAATTCCTAAGAGCCTATCGCTCATCAAATATTGAGTGGAGTAAAGACGAAGACGCCTATAAGTAGTTCCTGCTGTCTCCTTTAGCGGTTCATCGGCAGCAGGTCCAAGGCGACGCAGTGTGCAGAGACCGAGCCACCTGAGCCGGGGCTTTCTGTTGCATTTGCATATAGAGAAGGTCTACAATATACTATTTTAGTAAAAGAAAATTAATCATGTGCCAGTGAATTTCCAGAAGGAATAGGCTCAAATCCTAAAAAGGTCCAAAACCCCTTGCGTTGCGTATTGGTGGTCTTTATGCTGTGTTGCTACTTCATGACCTGTCCCAGGGGGCCCCCGCAACTGCCTTCTCTGAGTTCGGGGCCCCCCTGAATGCTAACTTTAGAAATTCTGTTTCACCAAGTAGGTGCAGTTTACCTTGTACCTGGCTAGAGCGGCGACACCCAGCTCGTCTAGGGGACAAGGGGGCCCTTGACTCGCCATCACTGCTGGGGGGGCCCAGACCCTCCCCGTGGGACGTTTTTCACTGAAAACACCAGATAATGCTGTTCAGGCGGGGGCCCTCGACTAGGAGGAACCCGTTCCCAGGTCTTGAAGCCTCTAGGGGTTCCCAAAGCACCAGGGCAGCGGCCGTACGCGGCTTCAATTTGAAACTAAATTTCCATCATTTCACATCTACACTTTTTGTCCCCCTCCACTGTGCGTCCACCTCAACTCGCGGCTCCTCAGTGGCTAGGGTGACCCCGCTGCGCATCCTTCCTCCTACCGAATTCTCAGAGGTTGCCTCGTTGCATTGGTGCAGCCCGAAAGAGAAGGTACAGACGTCGGGGGGCCCCATGGGGGACCGCCAGTTTCGTCGCTGCCTGTTGCTCTCCTCAGGAAATCATGAACTGCTTCAGCTGCAGCCACTGCACAGTAGGGCTCCAGATGGCACCCCAACGCTGCACGGAAACCGGTGCATGCACAGCGCATCCCAGCAGCGGCTGCAGCAGCAAGAGCACCCGCAACCTGAGCCGAAGCAGCAGCAGCCTGAGCAACAAAAGAAGGAAGGGGAGGTGGGAGGTTTTCCCGATATGTGTCCCCCTTCACTTCGTCTAAGTCGAGTGGTATTGTTAAATAAAGTAACACGCTTCCAGGTATCGCTGGCGGAGAGAATGGCAGCTTGGAAGCGGCAGCACCTCTCCCGCAGCAGTAGAGGCGGGGGAAATGGAGGAGGAGTAGAAGCTACAGCAGCAACCGCTGCTGCTGCACCGGGGGAGGAGGCTGGGGGGCAGGCCGATGCCGCGTTGTACACGCCTGGGAGTCCGGAGTACGAAGCAGCAGCAGCAGAAGCAGAAGCAGAAGCAGCAGCAGAACTGGCTCGCGACTTCCCCACAGCCTACCGCACGCACCTGCTGCACCAGAGAGCAGCAGCAGAGCTGTGCAGGCAGCTGAGAGAAGAATATGGCCTTCATGTAACTCGCATAGAAGCCAGAACTGTCCAAGGCCTGCGCTTAACCCGCACGGGGACAGTTGCCTTACCTCCAGACGCCATCATCTCAGCAGGTGAGGGTTTACGGTTTAGGACCTAGGGTTACGATTCAGCGTTGGCGCTTCGGGGGTGCAGTCTGGAATTCTGCGCTTATTGGGCCTTGTGACTGACGGTTTAGGGTTTAGGGTTGGGGGTTTGGGGTTAATTGCAGGAGGCGACGGGACATATCTGGAGGCTGCTTCAATAATCCCGGGTCACCTGCCTGGGGGCCTCTCGGGGCCCTGGCTGTTTGGCGTTAACACGGACCCATTACGCTCTGAAGGCAGGCTTTGCGTCAAGCCTACAAAACAGGTGCAGCAGCAGGAGAAGCAGCACCATGAACTGCAGCAGCACGAACTGCAGCAGGAGCAGCATCAGCCGCAGCAACAACAACAGCACGAGCAGCAACAGAAACAGCAGCAACCCCAGCAGGGATCACTTGGTGTTGGGGCCCCCCTCGTTTTCCAAACCCCTCGCGCTCCGGGGCCCCTAGCGGTTACCCCGTCTCAGAGCAGCTTATTAGGAGTACGTGCGGCTGAGGGGGGCCTTGGAGGGCCTCAAGCGGAGGAGATAGGGTCGCTTGAAGAGGCAGAGGAGGCAGCATATGTACAGGCGTACGTGCACCGCACGCTGCAGCATCTCCTGCAGGGTGGGGCTCGTCTGGTGGCTCGACAGAGGATACGACTGACTTTGTGCTTCTACCACAGCATGCAGCAGCAGGTGATGGAATGCCTCGCTGCAATTACTCCCCATGGTCCTGCAGTCTCTACAGTCAGGAGCAGCAGCAGCGCGGGGGGTTCTAGTGGTAGTTTTCGTGGGAATGCCAGTACGAGGAGCAGCGACGAGGGGACCGCACAGGAGGCAGGGCCCCCCAGGGGTCCGTTGGCTGCAGGTTCGCGGCACACGGACTCTGAGAGGGACGAATACTCTGTGGTAAGGTCCCCCCAAACGGGACACGGAGATGGCCGCCTTTTAAAGCAGGAAGGGGGATCTTCCGTCTGGGCAGAGGGTAATAGGGCTCCCCTAGCAGGAGGAAGGGGGGTCGCCCAGGTGTGCGGCCCTTGCTTTGAGGGCCTCACGTTTGATGCAGCAGCAGCACGGCAGCGAGAGGAAGGGGAGGCTGCCCTAAGAGAGGAAATAGTTGAGTTGTGTCTACCATTTTTGTCAGTTAACGATGTCTTTGTCTCCGAAGCAAATGTAGCTAAAACCCTCTATGCTGATGTTTGGGTAGACGGCACAACGAGAAGACACAAGAGCTCCGGCGTGCTCGTCTCCACAGGCAAGCAAGGGTCCACAGACACCAGCAGCAGCAGCAACAGCAATAACAGCAGTAGGCAGTTGTTACACAGGAGGGAGGAGCAGGGTGCCGCTGGTGCTCAAGCCAAGTCACGCTGGGTTGAGAATTGTGTAATAAAGCGCTGTATATAAGAATAATACTGAGGTGCATGCTCATGATGAGGATTGGAATAATGTTGTGATTCATATAGTAATGTTAAGGCGTATCCAGATACATCCAGCATGGGGTGTATATACACTTCGATGTTTACGTGTACGTACAGGGACGGGATCGAGTGCATGGAATTACAACATGGGCTCTATTGGCAGGGAGCAGGCGAAGGCTGTAGCAGAACAGCTAATGAAGCTGAGACCCCAACTTAAAGGTATGCGTAACAGTGATTAAGCATACAAGTATGTCTAAATGTATATATTGTATATGCAGCAGGTGTTTTCCTGAAGTTTTCTACTTCTGCATCAAGTCAATCTTCCCTTGAGTGTGTTTGTTATACTGTGAATGTGTTGGAGCGGTGGAAATGCATGCATGCCTTCGCTGGAGCTTTTTTAGAGAGGCAGTGCAGCTGCAAGCATCTGCGGTGTACGTACAGCGACCTGGGGGCCCCTCACGGACGAAGAGCTGCAGCAAATTGTCTTGGGAGCGAATCACCATCTCCTCTTAGACCCTGGTGCCTTGCTGTTGCGTTTTCTTGTGCGAGAACCGATTCATAACAGGTAGGCAGCACATGGTTGGGTTCAGCTGTATACACACTTCAACAGGCGCACAAGAAAGAGCAGCTGCACGTACACCCCAACAGCGCCCCATGCATGAACCTGCTTGTACACCCGACGTGCCACACATACAAGCTGCTATTAACACACGGAAGAGACAAGACAAGAAACAAGGTGTTTTTAGACCGATATTCGGCACAAACACAATGTGGTCTGTGTATATTTGTATATTTTTGCCTTTGTGTGGAGTGGCTGACATTTTTCTGCATTTGTTTGTGGGGTTTATGCACATTTGCTGCGTTGGATTGGGTGTTTGTTTATGTGTTGAAGGGTTTTTTCTGGGGAGGGGAGTATGGGGATGGGCCGGGAGGTGCGTGTAAAGCCGTTAGCAGGAGAAATTGTTGTGGCATTAGACGGTCTTGTGCAGCTGCAGCTGCCACCACTGGTGGAGATTCGGCTGTCTGTACACCCCAGCGACGCCCTCTGGACGGTCCAATAACCTGCATTATATCTCTCTACAGATATGCATACACAATGTGGTTGTTTATATATTTGTTCGTATTGCATGTTTAAGGACTACAGTAGAATATAGTGAACAACTAACCAACGCAGCTCAAGCGAGCCTCGTCTAGAGGGCTCCTCGATCTGCCTCTATGTACATGTGGTGCATATGCGTATAGATGCATATTATAAATATGTACAGTTATAAACATATGTATACACTAATGTATATGGTTATGTATGTGGTACGAGCAAGAAGGCTCAACTCATTTTTTTAGAGGTGCATCTATGCCCACGTTTTGACCTACGTCAACAGCCGCATCGCCAGGTGTATCTACACCTGAATTATAAAACGCTGCAAACTCGAAGTGCATTCTTTGCCATTCCTTAGTGTTTACATTGCTACGGTTTCGGGTTTGTGGCAAACTGGATCTATTTGTTTTTACATTATTGATAAGTTTTTGGGGTTTAGAGTATCCTTCCTGGCCGACATAGTAGCACTGCGGTTTACTGCGGTGTTTGTACACCTTGTTTCAACAGGTCTCCTTAACTCCGTAACTTGTTAAACCCTCACCTCCGCCTAGAGGGGCTGAGGGTTTTGGGTTTAGCGTACTTCATGCAAAACCGCCGGGATCCTGTTAGTTACAAATGCTTTGCTCACGCATTATCATGCAGTGCGTTGTGCGTATACTGTAGCGGGAATGGAATGCCGCATTTCTGCGTGCATGCGCCATGGCGGTGTGGGGAATTGGTTAGCGTGTAGGCTTTATGAAGGGGGGAGAGGAGGCTGCTGTTCTTCTCTTCTTAGCCCTACATAACTCTCGGAGGAGCTTCTCTCCATGCATAACTCTAAACCGTAAACCGTAATCTTTGTGCTCTCTCACGAGACAGAGGACGTGTTTGCAGTAGCAGCAGCAAGCAGCTGAGCATGCGGTGTACCACTTACAGCAGCTGCACAGGTGTAGACACTAAAGGGGAGACCCTTCTGCTATTAAAAATATGCATATCTGCGTGTATTTTATTGCCTTAGCTATGAGGCGGGGGAAAATGAGCCTTAGACAGTCGCCTTCAACACGAAGGAGAGCGGTTAGCCCAAGCTCCGGCGCTCTCCGGCTTTTATACGTTGTTGTTCTCCTAGTCCTGCACATAAAAGAAGTATTTAAAATAATAAAGAAGGAAACTAATAAAAGTAGAAGAAAATTTACTGCTATTTTGTAGGGGACTCACTGACGCCACCGCTCAGCAGCAGAAGGACGGGCTGTTCTGTTGTGTCGCTTTGTTGTCTGTGGGTAGTTAGCGGCTTGCTGCGTGACTTTTCGGGAGAAGGAAGGGATTAAAGGCACTTTAAAGGCACCAAATTTTAAATGTTTTGAAGGAATAAATTAAATTATAGAAGGAATGGAAAAAAGAAGACAAAGTGTGGCGTTTGTTGCAGCTGACTGTGTCCTCGAGCCGCCGCCGACCACGGGTGGCGGTCCGTGCTGAGCGGTGTGCAAAGACGCTTAAATTGAGTGTTGTTTCTAAATGTACTTAGTGTAAAAGATAAAAGTGATGAATATTATTTAAAATATTGTTAAAATTAACAAATTACCCCCCCAGACAGCCTACAACCACTACAAGCAAGGCGGTGCGGTACGCACAGCAGCAGAGGCAGCCGCTGACGACTCAGACCGCTGTCTGTTCCCCTCTCTTTCTGTAGCTGGCGAATGAGAAGGCGGGGGGGAGGTAGGTGTTTCTGTTGTTTTAATCTTTGTTTACAATCAATACACTGACGGAATTGGTTTGCTGTAGCAGACCTTTCTTCTTTACTTGCGCTCTCCTTCCCTCCTCCCCTAACAGACCCTAAGCGGCGCGCAGCGGCGGCAGCTGTCCGGTGTCCATACACCGCAACAACAGCCTTCGGCTCGCCCCCGCGTACATACACCTCAGTACACCTCAACAACCCGCATTTGGCTTTGTTGACAGATAGATAACCCTTCCCTTCCGTTCTTGTCCTTTTCTATAAGATGGGAGGCGACTCGCAACACAGGGCGCAGCAGCTCTGCGTCATAGGCCAAGAAGTAGCAGCGGCAGGCCCTGCCACGGCTAGCTGCAACAGCAGCAGCAGCGGAAAACGACCTACTACCAACAATTGCTGCAGCACCAGCGTCAGCAGTGACCGCAGCAGCAGTCATGAAAAGCTCTTCGGCAGCACCACCGGGTGCGCCGTCAGCAACAGCAGCAGCGGCACAACAACCCCTCAACTGACGGTAGCTGCTCCTCAAAACAGCACTCTCAGCAGCACTATCTGCAGCAGCGGCACAAACAGCAGCGTCCCTTTCTGCCTGGGTGTATCTACAGTAACAGCAGCAGCAGACACCTGCTACTGCAAACTCTTAGTATCGAATCATCTTGCAGGCATCATCATTGGCCAAGCAGGCAGCGAAATTCGAACACTTAAAAGTCTTACAGGAGCCAAAATTGTGAGTCTAGCTACCCCTCTCAACCCCCAGAAACAACAGCAGCAGAATCAGCAGGAACAGCACAAGAAGCAGGAGGAGCTGTGTTAATGTGTTTGTTTATGTATCTGTTGCTGTGGCTATGCAGGTCTTGTCCCCTCATGGGATGTATTTCCCTGGTACAACAGAAAGAGTTGCTGCATTAGAAGGCCCCGAGAGTTCTGTATTGCATGTGTTAGATTGGATACTAGACAAGTTGGCAGCAGCAGCAGGCGACAGCAAAGAGCTTGCTGCAGCAGCAGCAGCAGTACAACAGCATCAAGACGGGCTAAATACCTTACCTCTACAGCAGCAGCTGCAGCAGCAGCTGCTTCTGCATGCAGGATCAGCACCTATTTCCTTACGTCTATGTGTACCAAGAGCTGTTGTGGGGTCTTTAATAGGGCGTAGCGGAGGATATATTCAATCTCTACGTGTTGCCTCTGGTGCATCAATAAATATTTCTCCTCTTTTTGTTAGTGCAGAGGAGGCATGCGCAGAAAGAATTATTTCTATTGAATCAAGAAAGACACAAAGTCTTCGTGTTGCTGCATTTACTCTCCTGAAGAAGATTAATGCTCATCCTGATAAAGCCTCTTGTAGACATGTTTGTTACTACCGCAAACATAACTTCGATTCCCCTCTAGTTACAGCTACACAAGAGGCAGCAGCAGCAGCAGCAGCAGCAACAGCAGCAACAACATCGTCATCAACAACAGCAGCGGCTGCAGCAGCGGTGGCGGCGGCAGCAGCAGCAGCTGCAGCGTCGCCTTCGCCTGTAGAACTCCGTATGAGGCAGCACATGCAAAAACAGCAACAACAGCAGCAGCAACAACAACAAAGGGAAAGAGAACTCTTGAGGAGAAGGGCACTCTCTCTTGTTATGGGGGCGCATTCAAACCCTGCTGCTCTCCTTGAAGCGGGCAGCAGCAACAGTAGCACCAGCAGCAGCAGCAGCAGCAGCACTACCAGCCTCCCTACTGCTGAAGACACCTTTGCTGCTGCATTCAAACGCTTCTGTGAGGCTCGCGCGCAAGCTAAGGCAGCAACGAAAAACAATGATGCTGCAGCAGCAGCACCAAGACCCATAAAGACTGTCCCCAGCCTTACGCGCAACATGAGAGAGGTTATTGAACAATCTCGCAGCAGCTGCAAGGGAGCAACGGCAGCAGCAACAGTTTCTGGTGCAGAAGTAGCAGCAGCAGCAGGAACAGCTGCAACAACTGCAGCAGCAGCAACAGAGAAGGGCCCAGCAGACGCACCATGGGATCTCTCCTCTTGTAGCACTGCAGCAGGAAGCACCGACAAGCTGCCAACAGTCTCAGAAGACAGCAGCAACAGCTTGGGAGATGTAGACGGAGCAGCGAGGAACGATTTGCAGCAGCAGCAGCAGCAGCGGCAGCATCAACCGAGCCTCGCTTTATTGGTTCTTGTCGCAGTTTTCCTGGCCGCCCTCCTACATATCGTCTCACGCAACTGACTACACATCATCCCTGCCCAAGGAGCAGCAGCAGCAGCAGCAATACCATCTGCAGCAGCAGCAGCAGCAGCTTTGCTGCAGCAGCGGCTACGGCAGCAGTAGCAGCAGAACTGGTGCTCGGCCTTGTGATTTTACAGCAAACTCCTTCACTCCCTCTACGCATATCGACAATGTTCCTTCTAGAAGGTAATTATGTCTTTTTCTCTGCCCGAGATTACTGCAGCAGCAGCAGCAGCAACAGCAGCAGCAGCAGCAGCAGTGGGCGCGGAATCGTTTTTGGCGTTTGGGTGTTTTTGCGGTTTTGCAAATCGCATGGAGGCACAGCAGCGGATTTATTTATCGGCACTTTCTTATCGCTCTTATCTGCAAGTATATAATATAAAATATATAATAT
>CAJFCX010000616.1:0-13437 GCA_904066255.1 Eimeria sp. OTU-X
ACTAGAGGGGGCGGGGGGATGGAAAAGGCAAAATCAAAACATATTTGGATACACAAAAGCCGTACCTGGAGACATGCAGAAGGGCACTTCCAACAGCGAGCTGAGTTTCCTCTCTCTCCTGGGGGTTGATGCATTCAGGCGCCGGCAGCTGCAGTAGCTGCTTCTCTAGCACCTATACACACATCATAACAGACAATAAAAAGACACTTCGAATGCAAGCCAGACGCAAACGTAGGTCGCGAACGAAGCATATGCGTACGAAGACTACAATACCACGACAAACAGTGAACACAGGAGCAGTGGTAAATACGACAAGAAACGACAGATGGACACCAATACAGACAGGCCAAAATGCAGGAGGCGGGATTAAGGTGACGGTTGATCGGTTTCGTTAAATGATATTGAAGGGCCTGCAAGCGGGGGAAGAAGTATTACCTCTTGCATTGCCTGTGGGCTAGCAAACTTGCAGACAACAGAAAACGCTTCGATTGCAGCCCCTCTCACAGTTGGTGAGGGGTCCAGAAGACTGCGGGCAAAAGCCTTTAGCAGTCGCTTTGAGTGTATGGCCACCTCCGGTATTTTACTGCCCCACTCGTCAAACAACCAACAGACGAAAAAACAAACACCACAACGACTCGCCACTCCAACACTGGCTCGTAGTTTGTGCACCAAGGGTTGTACCAAAGGCCCCACGGCATTCAGGTCCATGTGCCGAGCCTGAACAGCAGCAACAGGAGGAAAAACGGCAGCATCATCACCAAATTTCCACCAGCAACACATTCACTCGGCAGTTACTACTACTGCACTGGTAACAGAGCAAAAGCACATGTAAGAAGTCACGCAATATGCAGATTGCCCAGTTCGGCAACGGGAGGTGGCGTAGTCCACACGAACGTAGAAAAACAAAACCCAGGCGGAGACGAAATTCAAGCAACTCCAACAGCAAGCAGGAGAGCTCATACTAGTGACGGTAGTGTGAGCCGAATGGACGAATGGACGAGGTAACAGTGACTAATCCACTGATGCGAATTCCAACGGCGAGGCGAGAATACAGCGGGACCAGTACAGACAGAAAGCGGAAGCGCAGCAAATAGTGTCTAGGGGCCTCACAATATGTTTAAGGATTTGGGCTGCCCTGCCCGTTTGTGAAAGAGACACTCTGGTTTTCTCGAAGTCTGTCTGCGAGACCCCGTGCAATCTCTCAGCGTGAAACTGGTGGAAAGAGAAGGCACGAGGCTCAAAGGCACCCAACCCTTCAATAAGAAACAACACCAAAGGGACCAACCACTCTTTGTTGCTGCTGCTACTGCTGTCGCTGGTGGTGGTGGAGGTGGCATCAATGACCGGTCTGGCGTGGGTCTCCTCGTCTTCCTTGACGGTTCCTCTGGATTGCCTGAGCCTCTTCGATGCGATGTAGTTGGAGACGCTGTCTCCGAGAACGTCTAAGCAGAGGATGCGGAGCTGCAGCAGAATTGTCAAGAAAACAAAAGGACAAGAACACCGGTCAAAGATACAGCTGGACGTCTGCGGCGCTGTTGCTGCAGGAGGATAGGCAAGAAAATGACGCATGGAGAGAGACGCCGGAGACGCGCCAGCATCGTGCTTCAGCGGTTGTGGGAATGATACCTCTTTGTTTCCTCCGTGTAGTTCACATATCTTCTGAAGCAGGGAGACTGAGGCCACGAGTGGGGGCCCCTCCCGGCAGAGCTCTACTGTGAGGGCCTTGAGGGTCCGCCCCAAGGCCGCCGCTGCGGCCCTTACTTCGTCAACGACATCATCTAGGCAGCGAGCACCGGAGAGCCATAGGTCTGCAAAGAACGGCTCTACCTCGCCCCAGTCATGGCCTGAAAAGGTATAGGTCGAAGCAGAGAAAACGGAAAAGCTTTCGAAGCCGCTGGTAGTGCGACATCACTGACACACCCAGCAGCAGCAATGAGCCCGAGTCAGATGGAGAACAAACTCTAACGCGCCATAAGATGCTTCAGGCGTTCAACGGTAGATAAACGTGGGACTAAATACAAAGGAAGAGCAGCAATGCACACTGCTGCAATACGCAAGCTATGGTGGCAACGAGACGGAATCGCGGCGACGCACCCCTCTTCAGGACGTCTGCTCCCGCCTTGCATGCGGCTTCTCTGAGGAGCTGATTGGGGCTTTGAAGGCGCTTGACAACTTGCTGTACGATGTGCTGCCACGTGGATAGCTGCATCTTCTGTTCCGCTTGCTTCTGCTGTTTCAATGCAGAGACGAACATGGTGAGACCATTGCCTGAGCCGACGAGATCGGCGAAAGAGGAGATGCCGTAGACCGACTGAAAAGGACACAAGGTCAGAACGAGAAACAGCAGAGGATAGGTAGGGTAAAGCTACAATCAGGGAAGCGACCTAATCACTGCTGCTAGCGGTAATGGAATAATTATCTATGGTGTCCGTTGAGGGCTTTGTGAACCTTCGCCGCATCTGTCTTGTTGTTCTGTGCCTGTCCCCTTTGGAGGGTTTCGAAATGGGTTCTGTAATGTCCCATCTACTGGTTGCTTGCCTGTGAAAGCATTTCTGCTGCTTGCCTAAGCGGCGCCACTGAGTGCCAGGAGTAGACAGAGAGGCCAAAAACGAGGGACAGGGGACAACAAAATCTCAGGGCTGAGACCTGGGCCCCCACCACCAACGTTTCCAGCTCTTCCGATGTTGTGGTTCCAGCTGCCTTCCTTGTCGCATCCCCGGGTTCTACACTTTCCGATACTGCGGATGTTTCAGTGCCCACAACAGGTGTAGCAGAGTCAGCCGACGCAGCAGTTCCTACGTTGCTGTGGGAAGTGCGTAGAAGTTGCTGTCTAAGAGCCGGAAGGCAGAAGCCAGGAGTGGAGACATCGCAGGCAGCAACGCACAAGGGCTCCACAAACAGAGGCGGGAGGGGCTGGTCAAGCAGTGCATACACAGCTGCCGTGTGCCCAATATCTTTTGCTACCTGTAGCAGTTGTCGCAGCAACTTCAGCCTTGTCATTCCGCCGTCCTTATCTTGCAGTCCACCTGAAGTGGCCCATGCAGAACCATTTGGTTCGTCTTTGCTGTTATCTTTCTGCTGCTGCTGGCTCTGTAAAGAAAAGCCCTGCATTTTTAGCGCCTGCTCACTAGGGCCAGTTGAAATGCGAGAGCCCACGTGGAGAGACAGCTCATGAAGCAACTTATCCCGCATCGTGAGTGATCTTTCGTTTGACCCAGTATTTACCACTGCAGGTGTCACCGTAGCTACTTGCGCCATTGTTCCTCTAGCGCCATTCGACGTCACTGCTGATGCTGATGTCTTTGAGAGAGAAGCAGCAACCAGGCATCGGCTTAGTCCCCGCCATGCACAGTGGCCCACAAATGTGTCGGCATCCCCTACTCTCGACAGAAAAACTCGCTGGAACTGAAGGAGCATAGTAGACACTTCCGGCAAATGCTTTGCATGCAGCAACAGTGCTGCAAGCCAACACACCGCAGAGCTGGAAACCCTGTGCCACAAAGAAACTTTTAAATTCGGTGAGGCGAAGACTAGCCGGGCGAGCTCTCCATTGATGCAGTTTGCTGCAGCGGAATCTGCTGCAGCGTCAAGCGCTGCTGCTGCAGCTTGTTCCTCCTCTCCTGCTGAGACCTTCTTTCCGCCTGACGCTGCTTCCATCTGTTGAAGCTGCACCAGCTGTACGAACAACCTCAACACCTGCTTAATTTCCCCTGATATTGCTGTCTCCTCCGCCAGATGCTGCATTTCTGTCTCTGCGGCTACTGTTTCCGCAGTTAGTGCAGGGCGCATGCGGTGTAAGTCCAGCACAAACCGCACCACAGCAAGGGCAGAGGCGGAGCGGAGCGGTGGTGCAGCCAGATGTGCTGTTTCCACCAGACATCTGACAGCTCGGTAGTATGGCCCTGTCCACGCTGCACGCTTGCTGCTGCTGCTGCAGGACTTGCAAGCTTGGGCTGCGCAGAGACTTGCCAGAGAAGCAACTGACTGCAGAGAGGAGTGGAGTAGCAGCAGACCGTTTCGCTGGGAGGTGTCTGGGCCACACAGAACCGCAGCATGAGCAGCATTACAAACACAACCCCCACAAGTTGGAAGCTCAATATCAGTAAACTGAGCCGTTCATAAGACAGGCTAGAAGCTTAGCTAGGGTGCAACGCACTTGCAGCAGGCAGCAGGAACCCAGTTTCCGGAACGGCGCATCGGCTAAGACTAGCCTTGGAGATGGTAGTTAAAAGGGACAGCAAGGACTCAATTGCGGCAACGTCTCTGTTTTCGTTCTGCTCCTCCTCTCCCTCCCTGTCCTGCGCATGTTGCTTCCCTTCGTCCAGAGAAAGTATCGCAGCTAGCACAGACTGCCAGTGACCCCCCAGGGCTCGCGACAGTGCCTCCAGGCTACACAGCAGGAGGGCATCCCCACAAGGCTGGGCGTAAGCTGCAAAAGCAGTCATTTCATGCTGATTCTTTTCCTGCAACGGAAATGACACTTGTACACAGTCCTCCCCACAGTACGTAGTGGCCCAGAAGTAAAAGTGCTTCAGCACAGATGCGATTGCCTGCAGGGTAAGGTCCCTAGATGGGTCACTGCCGCCACTACTGCTCATGGCTTTCTTTCCAGTAGCAAAAGCAGAACCCAAGGCAGCCAGGCTCCCTGCTAGCTCTCCCGGTGTTGGCAGACGCTGAGTCTGCTGTTGCTGTTGCTTTTGAGTATGCAACGACAGTTCCTGATGCTGATTCACCGCTTCCTTTAGCTGGAGATACAACGCGTCATTAGGAGGCGCTTGCTGCTGGTGATGCAAGGACGGTCTTGCAAAAAGGGTCTTAGGCTCCACCAGCTGCTGCGCATCGAAGGCAGACCCTGATAGGAAAGGGAGGAATGCTTCAAGGAGGAGCTCCTGCCCCGATAGTTGGAGCACCTTTGGTCCTTTTTGTTGATGCTGCTGCTGCTCTTGCGATCCGGCTGCAACAAAAAGCAGTAAATCCGCTGCAGCCCTCCGCGCATCTTCTCGTGACTGCTGGACTGTAAGTCGGAGCGGTCTGCGCTTCTTCTCCGGTTCTGGGTCAGCATCAAAAGAAGCAGTGGTGAAGGAACCACTCAGTGGTGAAAACAAAACTGAAGATATTAGCACCGGAATTTGAAGGGAAAGCAAAGACAAGAGGGATGCACCTTGCCCTCCGCATTGCTGATGCTGTTGCTGCCACCTCAACAACGTCATCCAACACCGGCAAAAGGTGCACCTCATTGAAGCGTTGTATGCCTCATCTGCATGCCTAGCCACTAGCAGCGGTAGGAGCAGCACAGCGAATAAGCGCATGTCTTCTACACAAACTCCAGACGCCCCTCCAGCAACTTCCAATGCATCTTTTGAGGTAAGACGCAGCTTCTTTGTGGGTAAGTTCGCATCGGGAGCCGCAGCTGCCGCAGGTGCACTGGCTGCATCTGCTCCAGAATCCTCTTCTTTAAAGTGCTGATTCGTCCTCTGACGGTGCTCGCACGCACCTATCCGGAGGTCACCATGCAGTAGCTCTGCAAGACGAGTTGCGAGAGGTAGCAGCCTCTCTGCTGCTTCTTCTGGTGAAGCGTTGACTGCTGCAGCTAGCTGCTGCTGCGCATCGCGGGGTTTTATGGATAAGTGAGCAGCATGTACCTGCGAGGGCGCCCCTTCAGAACTAACAGCTCCGGTCCCGTTTGAATTGAGACGAGGAAGCGAAAAATGCAGCAATGCAGCGAAAGACGGCAGTTCCTGGCGTTCACACTGTTTCAAAAGACCCGCTGCCGTCTCAGCCACAGAAGCCTCCTTCGATGTGGTGCTACTGCCGCGGCGACTGCTGATACTAGAGGTATCCAAAGTCAAGCACACCATGCAGTAAAAGCTGCAGCAGTGGCACAGAAACACAAGAACATGCCCCTCACTTTAGCCCTTTCATGGGGGTGCTACTGTTGGTGGCATTGCTGCTGGTTGCGGAGTCGCTCACCTGTGGGCAGGGTGGCTGGTGGGAAATGCCTTCGCGGCCAACCGCAAGGCTTCTTGGAGCAGCAGATGCTGTGATGCTGCAGAACTAACTGAGGAATCGCTTTGACTCGCCTCAACAAGTGGCTCAGCGAACTCAGTTTTCTTTGATTGGGATGCGTGCACAACCGCTGCAGTTTCTGGGGGATTGAGCCACCTAGCCACCGTCCAGTCCAGGAGTGTTATTAGCTGTTCTTCCAGATAATCGTGCTGCTGTTGCAGCTGCCGCAGCGCCACCTGTTGCTTCTGCTGCTGCTGCAATTGATTCTGGTGCTGCAGAGCCTGTCTAAGGGAACCTAATCTCATCGCCAGCCAATCACCGCAGCTGCGCAGCGCTTGCATGGCCGAAGGCGTGGTAGGGTTGTCCAAGGTCCCACTGAGCGAAAGAGCAGCAGACGCCGCGCGCCGTTTTTGTGACTGCACCTTTGCCCCCTTTTGCTGCGCATCAGCCTCAACAGCACGAGGTAGCAGCAGTAGCAGCTGCAGCATCAGCTGTAGCATCCCTTCTGTCACTGTCACACAAAATGATTCACTCCACGACACGTCGTCTTCCACTTCACACACAAGCGAACAGGTCCCGTTGCAACATGGGCTGCTACCGTTGGTGCCGTTAAGAATGGGAGAAAATGGACAAACGCGGCAGGCAGTGGATATCGCGTCCAGGAGAAGAGGCAGGAGCTCACGGGTGGCGGGCTGCAGCAGCAGCTCTGCTGCAGTGCTTGGACGAAGCGTAGGAGGTATTGTGTCTACGCTAATTTGGTATACGAGATCAGGAGACACGACAGCATCAGCAGCGAAAACAGCAGCTGAGCAACGCATGAATTGCTGCAGCACTTGCTGGGCCCCGGTGAAAGCGTTGCTGTCCCTCCCTTCCGAAGAAGCAGCAGAAGCCGAATATGCCCCCAGGAAATCAGAAGCAACAAGCTCTGACGCCGGAGGTACAGCTACTAGAAGCAACTGTTCGAGCGCTCGGGAGAAGAAATCCAAAAGCAAGCAACTTACACGAGCTCCGGAAGGGCAGAGCACCCTTTGTTGCAACGACTGTTGCTGCGGTGCATCTGTGGAAGCTGCACCACCCGTTGCAGCTGCAGCATCAGCTGCATGCATGTCACAGCAAAACCAGCGCTGCAGCCGCAGGCACCACTGTAGAAGAGAGAGCGTAGCACTAACGCGGGCAGTAGGCTGCCCAGGGCCGATCCCCCACTGCAATGTCTGTTGCAGCAAGCCCAGGGCCTCCCACTGCAGTTGCAGCACGGCAAAGCAAAACCTCCTCTCTGCAGCAGCCCTGCTTTTGCACAATTGGTGCAGCAACTTCTGCTGCACCTTACTGGGCAGTGGGCCCCGAGAACCTTGCGTGCGAAGACTTGTTTGACCAAGCAAAAACGGCTGCCTCAGCAGTTGTTGCAGCTGCCGCAGTGGGCGGAGGAGAACCAAGTCAAACAGCAACTGAATCAGCAGCTCGTCTTCCGTGTTACTCTGCATACAAGCATCTGCAACCACAAAAGCGAGCTTGGAAGCTGACAATAAGATTGATGCAGCCGGTGTCTTGCTTCTGATATTCATTCAGGCAGCAGCAACTACAAATACCAGTTGACAGCAGCAATAACCCCAGCATCGACAGGGAGTGCGGCAGCAATGTTCCCAGTAGCCAACCCAGCAGCACCAGTTACCACAGTCGCAAGCCGAGTCAGCGAAGAGGTGCACGGGTCGGAGATCGAAGCAAAAGGGGCGCAGCTTCCCAAGATGATTGGCCCAAGTATGACAGGAGGCAAAACCATTTTCTCGCTTCTTTCCGGTACTATTGCTGTTTCCAGGGCTATTCCAGTTGTTAGTGCTGTTGGCGCTGTTCTTAGTGCTGCATTCGCTACATTTTCCAACCTTTGAGCGTGATTCCCTGCCTCTGGATCTCCAAGAGGAGTACCAGTTTCGTTAGGAGCAGCAGCTGCTGCTGCTGCTACTTTCTCGTCTGCAACAGGAACAGCGCTAGCAACTTTTGTCAACAGCTGCACTGCACGTGTCTGGTGAAGCACTAAATCTTGTCGCGAGAGCCTGCAACAGTTATCCCACAGCTTGACAGTATCGACAGGAAGGCCCCTCCCTGGCTCTGACGTTGTTGCAGGAGTTGGTGAAGCTGTTTCTCCAATGGGTGTAGAATCTGTTTGCTGCGACCCCAGTACGTCGACGAAGCAACACCGGACAAAAGCACCGATCTTTCCTCGGCGAGCATTTTGGCTCCGCAGCTTCTCCCGTCGGTGAAATGCCGTCCAATCAATTCCTCTTGCAACTTGCTTCGCCTTCTGCTGTAGCTGATTCTTCTGAAGCGGCTCTTCCGCCACCGCTGCTGCTCCGAAGTCCCCCCCAAGCAGCATCAGCTCGCATATCGCCTGCAGGGCTGCAAGTAAGGGAGGAGACGGCTTGCTGCAGCAGGGCAACTTGCTGCTGTTGGTGGTGGTGGCAGCAGCGGTGTTAGCAACCAGGACCTCCGTCTTTACTGCAGCGAATGCCTCTAGAACGCTTATTCCAGCTGGATTATTGCAGGTGTTCTTCAGCATCTGTAGGACCTGAGGCTTTGTGAGACATTCCAACAGCAGCAGCAGCATTTTGGGGTAGTTCGCGGTGGCCCACTCGTCATACTTCTGCAAAAGGAGCAGGCCAAGGGAACAGAGGTTCTGTGCGTCTCTGCGAGGTATCTCGATGGAAACGAACAAGGGGACGATGCCTCTAACCACCGACAAGTTGCTAGGTCGAATAGGTGGGAGCTGTAGTTGCGCCAGATGCTGCTCCAGTAGTTGCTGCTTCGCCCCCGTACGCTGTTGTCGCTCTGCTGCAGCTAGCAGCAGCAGCAGTTCCTCTGCAGGCACTGGAATCTCCTGGGACTCCTTAACACGACGGAGGCAGCTGTTCACAATTCCAATGACCTGATCGCATTCACATACACTAGGTGGTCGCCATCGCCGCAATGCACAACGCCTTACCGTTTGTCCAATTACTTGTATTTCGGCGGCTGCTGGGCCTTGTGCTGCGCCTAATGCTGAGCCTGCTCCTGCTCCTGCTGCTGCTCTTGTTGCTGCTTGCCTTGGGGAGGGAGACCGGCGGGCATGTCATCAGCTCCATCACTGCACGCGGCAGCAGCTTTCTCAGCACGACGGCTAAAGACTCATCGCTACACAGGCTGAGGCGGAGAGCTGTTTGCTCGTACTCTGCATGCTTCTGCTGCAGGCTGCTGCCGCTGTTCGGTGTGGCAGCAGCTCCTGCTGCTGCCTCCGGCTGCACCTGGCCCATCTTGAGACACTTTAAGCCACCTTTCTACACAAATACCCCCATCGAATGAAAAACATCAAGGATTCACCTTGCAGCTCTCAGGTGTTTTTGCCTCATACATTTCGCTGATCAGAGCCGGCGTTGTCTGTGTCGATTTGGCGTGAGACAGCAGCACGACAGTTCATCGCCTCTCTCCGTTTTCTACCCTTTTTACCTACACTTCTGTCTTTCCGAAGCCCTAGCAAAACGTGGCATTTGAGGCAATTGACTCCCCTAGTCTGCTGCAAACTACGGCGGCGGTTTGTTGACCGCTGCCGAAAGCATGCAGCCCCACACACGAGCACTTTCTATTTTGCTTTTCAGTGGCCTCATATGCCCGATATATTGTAAGTGTACCCAGCGGTTTTCTTTGAGTACAGTGTTGAACTTTATTACAACCGCTTGGCCTCGGCTGAGACTCCCAGAGGGGACTCGCGACGTGACAGTTCATGGCAACAGACAGCCTCGTAGCACGAATATTGTTCCCTGCATGCTTCTGCAGGCCTCCGCAGTATACTTTTGTGCTGATTACGTACTGTGAATTTTACTCTAGGATGACGGAGTACGGCAACTTCGCTCCCGCTCTAGCAGAAGGACGAACTCTGGCAGTGGTTCCTCGCCTACCATTGCAGTTTGCCTGAACTCTGCATTTTCGACAGTAAAATAGTAGCGGAGTCGGCAGAGGGGACCGGGAAATGCCTCTTGTTGGTGCTGCAAGCAGGCATGCAACGGACTCCAAGGAGTGCTGTTGTTCAAGTGCCGCAGGGGTGTCTCGGGAAGAGTCAGGGAAAGGAAAACGGGAAAAAGAGCCAGCTGAAGCAGAATTCTGCGGAGACTGCGGTGCCTCAGACGTCCTTGTGGACGGCATTCTGCAGCACCAGGAACGACAGCAGCAGCAGCAGCAGCAGCAGCAGCATGAACAAATGCAGCTCGAGCCACCGGAGCAGCAGCACCAGCGGGAGCAACCCCATCATGAGCAAAATGGGAAAAGACGAAAGGAGGAGCAACAGCAACCGCAGCACCTGCAGCGCACGGCGCGTCGTCGCATGTGCTCAGGGTGCGACCGCCCCTGTTCAGTGTGCTACTGTAGCGTCATACAGGGACGCGAGTTAAGTCTTTCTGAACCTGAAGTTTGCTCCATAGTGAACAGAGTCCTCATATTCATGCACCCGCTTGAAGTGAAGAGGAAGAACGGCTCTGTACGTGTTCTGCAAAGGCTAGTCAACGGCGTAGAAATTTGGCCCCACAGGCGGCCCGGCTGCTGCCCGTTCGCTGCCGAGCAGCAGCAAATGCGGGGAAGCAAGGAAGAGCAACAGGAGGAAAAGGCAAGAGCAGTGGGTAGACTCGCAGAAGGGCCTTCCCATTTCTCTCCAGTAAGTAGTGCCGGGAGGGAGGTACTGGAGAAGTTTGGGATGGATGACTGGAGTAATGAAGGAGCAGTGGAAGGGACTCAGCATCACCAGCAGCACGCCCACAAACACAGGCAAAAGCAGCCGGAGCATAAGCAACAGCACCTCTCTACGCGCGATGGCGCTGCGGCGTGCGACACAAGCAGGATGTTGCTGCTTTTCCCTACAGAGTCTTCCCTTGCTCTAGGTGCTGGGTCGTTGCCTGTTCGTCTCCCTGTGACCCTCGTAGCTATAGATGGCACATGGAAGGAGGCTAAAGAGATGTTCGGCGCCTCACCATGGCTGCAGCAACTCCCCGCCGTGCATATACCCATTCGGGAAGGTTTAGACCCACTAGACCATGCCAATGTTGGCCCTGGTGGTTGTGGTGGTACTGTTACAGCTATTGCCAATGCTGATGGCGCTGCATCTTGGGGCAGCAGCAGTAGCACGTACGGCGCACAGGCGCTCCGCGTGTCGGGAGCTTACGGGATGATACGAACTCCCCCTGCCAGTGTGGCAGCGAGTGGAGGAGTGTGTACGGCTGAAGCAGTTGCCCACGCTCTGTCCGTCTTAGGGCACTGGGGCCGCAGCAGCTCCACTAGGCTGCTACGGGTAGGTGAAACAACGAGAGAGACGCTGCAGCACATAGTTTCCCTGCAGCAACGCATGCGGCATAGAGGTAGTGACTGCAAACTAGCAGCTTGACACTCGAAGAACAACTCAGCAGGACGGAATGGAGCATCCGCACCGCGCTGACCTCAGCAGCAGGAGTGCTAGCTACAGTGGAGCGCTATATTGGTTCGTTTCCATCTTTTATTAGAGACTTCCGCTGCAATCTAGAGCCGAACCAATGGCGAATCTGGTTGTGTCAGCGGCGAACGGCAAGCTTTTTCTCGTTGCTGCTGCTCATTCCTCATGTGGACCGTCACTGTTCCCTGTCTTCTACCACGCGACCAACTGACTCTCCCTGCCTCTTAAACATACAGTGTTGCCTACGCCGGCCCTGTACCATCTATTTATATCTATTTCGTGGGGGTGTGTTCGTAAGGGTGTACGGGGCTGACAGTTTGAACCTCGTTCCTCCGCAGAAGCGCTTATGAGCTGCGGTAATTATTAATTCAAGCGGTCCCTCGTTCGCAGTGTTCCACATTCATATGAGCCTTCTGCATCGCTTCCTCCCTAATTATCCCTCTGCAACTGCCTGCCCTAAAGTTGAAAACCCCTGCATGCACACGTTTAGGTCAAACAAGAAGTTTTATCTACCTGGAGATACAAACACGCCTGGTATTCTTCGGAAACCTATGTTTCACGAATATCGCTACCTTGACGAGCAGCGTGCGACACGAGCCCCCTCACCACTTTCCATCCCATGGCAAACGAACACCCTGGGGGAAAGCCTGTTGTCGCAGCACTGCTCTCAAATCGGCTTGGCGTCCTGCTGGCAACCGGCCGTTGCTTCTGATGGGCGATGCGAGCTGGTGTAACGGCACGTGCCAGCACTGACCCGATCCTCTCCTTGGCCAGCAAGTGGCTTCAAATTTACGTTCATCTGAGAGGATATGCCACGATGGAGGGCCGAACACACCACAGAAACCAAGCAACGAAGGTGGCCGCTCCTGGCCTGTCGTTAACTCAGGAGTACGTGAAACCGTATTATAAGCAAGACCCCTTCCGCTGCTCAACTATGCACAGCCGACTCGCAGGAACCTGTTTGTGCTCCCCACTGCTGCACGCTGTCGTTGTCATTTGCTTGTTCATAGCACCCCGCAGCAGATGCTGGTTGGATATGTCAGCAGTTTCCTCCGTAACCGTCTAGTGCTGGCGCTGCAATGCTACAGAAAAAAATCAAACACGAGCCAAAGATTCCAGCCATGTAACCGTATCAGGATCAGCCAATCTGTGCACTGTCATCAGGAACCGGAAATTGCCCTCGCAATTGTCCTCTGTGATGTGCAGTTTCCTGGGGCATAGGGCTCACTAACAAACTGCCATGGCTTTACGCATATAATAATGCATAGAAGTGCACTTACCCTATATCCATCTAAGAAATATATATCTTAGACGCTGCCCGTCCCTGTTGGCTCCTGCGTGGCACTAGTTCCTCTGCTAGAATCCTCGTCTCCCATTTCGGGTTCTAGTTTTGCAGCCTTCCCAGCGTCTGTCTCCTGATCTCCCCACTCATATAACGATGGATCCACATTTTGCGAGCCGGAATCTGCAAGAATCCTTACTTGTTGCTTACCCTGCGTGAACACTTCCTCAACCCACTGACGCAACTCCTCCGGCTTTATAGACTTAAGCGCATGTGAGTCATCTGCTCGCAAAAAAACAAGCCCAACGGCTGTCATCCCTCTCCTTGGTCCCTAGCCACAGAGTCCAAACAGCTGCTTCCCTAACTCTCCCCCTGAGGCCACTTTTACAAGGGCGTCTGTCTTCTAGTAAAGCCTTCCCACATATACGCCCACTCCCTATCAGGGATCGCGTATACAACTTACTTATGACTTCTAGACGGCTGCGACCCGGCCCATCTGCCGTTTCAAGAAGGCGGATCGAGTCGTCCAGAGGAACCGTCTTATCTCCCGAGCCGTGCACAATCACCACGTAGGGGACCCCGCGTAGCGTGAAGCCGTTGCGCAGGCGCATAAATCGAGCGTACTGTTCATGAGCTGGAGAAAGCAACAACTATGGCGGCGATCAAGGCAAATGCATGAAGTACACACACACACACATAACATATATAT
>CAJFCX010000617.1:0-13428 GCA_904066255.1 Eimeria sp. OTU-X
ATAACGAAGAAGAGAGTAGTAAATTATTGAATATAAACATAAAATATCATTTATGTGTGGCCAGTTAATTAAAAAATTTAAAAAGACAACAAATATGTCCTCATTTTGTCTTATTTCTTGCATGGCTGCCTCCGTTGTTTATATTCTTCCTCGTGTGCGCCCCATTTGTTTGCTCTTGATTTTGGCGAATTATTGGGGAAAATCGAAGAACATTTGAATATTATTAATAGATGTATATTTTTAAATGTAATGAACGAATTATTGTTGCGCTTTTTGGTTTGTTTAGTGGCTAGTTATCAGCCTTCCTTTTCCTTACCTTAGTGTTACTCGCTGCTAGGAGATCAGCAAGATGTTGAATTTGTTTATCTTTTGCTTTTATTGTTTCTCGTACTTTTTCTTCAAGAGTTTTAAGAATTAATTCTTCGTTTCTCTCCATCCGCGTCATTTTTTTTGCCGCTGTTTGGAGTTTTGTGCTCATTTCCTCCATAGCTGTACGACGATTTCGTAACTCTTCCTGCTGCGCCTGCAGAGGAAAACGAATAACAAAATATATATTCATATTAATCCAAGCATTTAATTTAAAACTGCCAAGTCGACTCAACAAACACATATATAGGCACAAGCATTTACATTAAATACATCAAATTTATTTAGGTATATTGATGTTGTATTTAGCAGCTAAAATTAAATAATTACACTAAATAAATAAAAATGGTTACAAGGGCCTGTGTTTTCCGTTGAACCGTTTATATTTGAAAAGTCAGCGTGCGATAAAGAGAAGAGTACTTAAGTAACTATTTTATTATTTTAAGTAACTAAATAATATAATTAATTACTTCGTATTTTTCCTTGCTCTGATTATATTCCCTTTCAAGCTCTTCGTTTCTTAATTGTTGTTCCCTTTGTAACGCCTAAAACAAAGTAAGTTCTTCCTTCAAGTAATATTATTCACACTATATAAAATATTATTATATAAAATTATGTAGACCATCAATTAACTTGCACGCATTGTTTTGCTTATTTCGTCGTCAATTTTTCGTTGCAAGTAAAGAAATTTAGAGCATTGACACAAGCAAGTGCCTTCCTGTCTTTTTCTTTTGTTTTTTTTATTTTTATTGTATGTCTTTTACTTTAGTGCATTATATTTGTGTCGTTTTTTGCTGACTTGTTTGTTTTTCTGTTTCTGTGTTTGTGTTTCTGATTTCTTTTCCTTTGCCGTTTGTTCTTACTTCTCCTCTTGCGTTGATTTCTTCTATTTTTGCCTTTAATTCGGTTAATTCTTTTTCTTTCATCTCTGCCTCAGCCTCCAATCGCGCTATTTGTCTCTCTAAAGCCAAGCGAGTTTCCACCTCTGCCTGTACAAAGGCAGAAGAAAACCAAACTCAAATAAAATAAAAAAACAAATAATGTAACAATAACATGAAAAACATAAAATAAAATAAAGAGCCATAGAAGGGAAAAGAGGGTAATTGTGATAAAAAGTGACCTTTAAATCATTTTTTAATTTTTCTGAATTTTCTTCGAATGTATGTTTGCATTCTTCGAATTCCTTTTCTCTTTTTTGCATCTTTTCGATCCAATTTCTCTCTTGTTGATTTTGAACTGCCAATTGCTCTTCGCTTAACCTCTCCAATATATGATCTAATTTCCTGGAAAAAGCACCTCCAATACATGTAATATATTTCTTTAAAGAAATAGATGCAAATAAAGTCGTAAAATACGCAATTATTTACTGCAAAGAAAATATATATGGATTGGAGACGTTTCTGTGCCTTGACAATAAATAATTGTTTATTTTACTTCTTTATTTGCATCTAGCTTTTTATTCGTACCCAGATCAAATGTGCTAATTGTATGGAGAAATAGTATAATATTATAATGTATACTCCCATTCACAAGGATGCCTTTAAGCACCATCCATAATTAAATTTAATGTATTTATTTTTCTTCGTGTTTTTGTTTTTGATTTTAAAGTGTATTTCTCCTCGCAGTTGTGGCGGTATGGATTTTTTTACTTACTTGTGGGCTCTTGCCTGCATTTCTTTTTTCGTTTGTTCTGTCGCCTCATGAATCGCTGCTTCTTTCGCTTCCTTCATTTGCAAAAGCAGTTCCTTTTCCTTCTCCTTTGCTGCTGCTTCTACCTGCTGCAACTCTTTCAAGTGTTTGTTGCGCTGCTGCTCCAGCTGTGCCAGTAATTGCGACGTCATTTCCTTCGTACGTGCTTGTTCTTCTTCCCTCGCCTTTCTGATAAGAAAGCAATCAAAAAGGAGAAAACGAATTCAAGCAAGAATGTCGTCTAATTAGAGGAAGAACATAAATCAGGAACAATATATCAAGTCTGGAGGCCAAAATACTGCAAAAGCACAAAAAGCAATATAACGGATTGTTACATACTGCTATATGTGTCAGCTACTAATTCGTCATAATGCAACCTTCCTGCCTCCACCACTGTTGTTGCATTTACATAAAACACAGGCAAATGCTACAACGGAGAAACGCCGCCAACAATGGAAATAAACATGAGCAACATGCGCATTCATGCAGGGAGATACAACACAAAAAACAACAAAAAGCCAAGAAGGAATATTCTATTTACGTGATTTCCCCTTGAAGACGTTTCTTTCCTTCTGTAAGCTGTGCCTCCAACTTAGCTGTCTGTTGCTTTTGCTTCGTTGCCAATGCCTCACGTTCTTTCGCTACCTAACATAGAGTCCAATGCAAATTGAAACGGCAAGGAAACCAAAGAAAAAATCGAAAATATATTCTTGTTTACAACTAGCAAGGATAAATATGGAACTGCCCACAACACAACTCCAATGCAAAAGAAGAAATATTACAGACCCGCTCTTCTGTCTGCCATTGTGCAAACAGGCGCCTTTCCCTCACTTTTTCACTTCTCTGTATATACCTCCTGTTGCTGCAATTTCCTACTGCAGTCGTCAAGCGTATGCTTGTTTGATTTCTCTCACTACTGTTGCATTTTCTTGCGTTTGCCTCCGCTGTGGGATTTTGCTTACTTCGGCTTCATAGGCCTCCTTAAGCGTCCTCATTTCTTGTCTGTGTTGACTCCTCTCCACCTCAAATGCCTCCTCCATTTGCCTCTGCAATGCAGTCTTCTGTGTCGCCAATTCTTCTTCCAGTTGTTTCTTCATCTGCACAATGCAAATAAATAAAAATCACAACGCCCCTCCTGAAACACGCCAAAGGCCCGCATAAATTTGCATATTGAAATATCACCCCAACCGTTCTTCTTGGCAGAACGCGCACGTCGTCAGGTATTTTCCTCAGTTTCTCTTCTAACAATCGTTTTTCAGCTCGATGTTTATTTAGCAGCCTCTGGATTTCGGGCTCCAAACCCTTTATCGTTATTTCCTTTATCTCCTGAGCCCGCTCCCGGGCCCACGCTTCTCGACGGGCCTGAAAATATGCTCAAGGAAGTAACGCCTTCCTGGGGGGCACAAAACGGCCACCCACGGCAAATGCCGTTTTGTCAGCCGTGCATTATTGCAAATTCTTGACAGACAATTTCGCTTCCCGTAAGCACTACCTTTTCGCCAGAAAGGAAAGCTCTCCTTTGACGCTCCAATTCCCTGCCGTACTGCTTGTGCATCTCTGCTGCTTTGGTTCGAAATCTCCTCTCCACATCACGCATTTCCTCTGACAGTCGCTCACAGCGAATGGCCAAGTCTTTCTTTTCATCCTGAAGTTGACTGAGTAACTCCTGTTGTTTTCTGCACTGCTGTTCGTACTTTTCCTGCAGAGACCGCCAAGCGGAGCGCCGCCTTTAGTTTCAGGCAATATCCCCTATCAAAATGCCGTGATAGTTAACTGTAGCATAAGATTAGGGCTTCTCTAGCCAATCAACTGATGAATTTCGCAGCGAAAAGGCTACCCCGGACGGCAATCGTAGTTGCATTTTGGCTAGCAAACCTCTGGAGCTAAAACGAAAACTTATTCGGTATGCTCACAGTTGTTCTACTTATGTCTCCCTGAAGCTGCTGTTGCAGCTGTTTACGCAACCGCTCTTCTTGGAGCTTCTCTCGTTCCCTGAGCTCTTGTAAGGCCTTAAGATTGTGGTCCTTGTCCTCAAGTTCAACCTCCAAAGCAGATATTTTGGACAGAAGATCTGCAGTGCTGGCAGGTTCGTCTGGGGAGTTGGACTCCTTTGGCCTTCGGCCGTTACATTGGAGGGGATTTGATGCTGTCTGGTCGAGGAATGAAAGGAAGTCCCGCATTCTCCCTTCGGACGGTGCTTTCACACCGTCCTCATCAAGGCTGCATGGCAGTTCCCCGAGCTCCATGCTTTGTACAGCGTCTACTGGCTTAACCCCACATGTTGCCGCAGATACAGCTGTGTGGAGCGCCATGGTTTCTACGCAACTCCGGTAACATTTCGTCGCTGCGCTAGCGCCATGACCAGCCTACCACTTGCTGGAAACGAAAAGCTCCTGTGATCACTAACAAGAGAACAATGCTCTCTAGGAGAGCTGTTAATATCTCAATTTGAGGTGGAGAAACGATGGACCTGAACAAGCCCCAACAGATCCAACACAAACAAGAGACGCTCACATCTGGTTCAATTGGCCAACGAAGAAGGGAAAATGAGAAACTTCGTGGCAAAGCTTTAGATTTTGAAAATAATAGAGCAAGTTTAATGCGTGTATCTGTAGCGAACATTGAAGTTGGATGGCCGAGTCACGTCGACTGTGTGCTAAGTGTTCGACAATCGGATCTCAATCCAAAGTCCAAGCACACCATAGATATTTGCAGTGCACTCATTGAGAAAACTCATTATATTTGTTTCAATGTTGTTAGAATCCGAGGCTTTGGCATCCTCCTGCCTTTGTGTGGCAATGTGTTGCCCCTATGCGTGAAAGTGACCCGTGACTGCACAGAACGGCAATTAAGCTTGACACAGATGTCACTCTAGTACCAGGACTGGAACAAAATATTCGAGTGCTTAGCTTTTTAACTTATATTGTATTGTGCATCATACAAGCACGCTGTTCGCAATGTTTCATGAAAAAATATTGAAGTCAGAAAACTCAGAAAAGAGTAGTTTCAGCTCATGCGTCTGTGCAGCACAGACCAGCGCCCCTCACTGGGGTCGGTGATCCGGCGGCAACGAGTGCTGTGCCGAGAGAAAGCTTGCGAGCCACATGGAATCCACCGTTGTAGAGCTCTAGCTTGTCTGGAGGAACGAAGAGTAGAAAAGTTACATAATGATACGGTGTACAAGATGAACTTACTGCACAGGTGGTAGCCGTCGGCACAGGACTCCGCAGCTTCGTCCTTGCTGATGAGAGAGTAAAACACCAGCTCTATCTATTAATAGATCTGTAATTGAACTCACTTGCAGTTGGTGCAGCCGATGTGAAGATAAGAGGGTTCAATGCCTCCTAGGGCTATGGATGCCTCGGCTTGGATATGGTCACGACCAAGTGCCTGAAATTCGCATTGTTTTCACTGCATTGGTTCATGCAGTGAAGACACGACGTACGTATGAGAACATGCGGAATTCATCGAGAAGCATCGGCATGTCGCAAACATTCTCGGCATAAGGGGCACCCCCAACGAAAAGAGGGAGGTCATTGGTCTTTGTTGATCCTTCGGTGACGAGAGAAGAATCAAGGATGCCGTCGACGTAGAGCCTCATGCGGTTTTGATGACGGACGACTGCAGGGATGTGTTGTTGCTGCCTTGCATAGACAATAGTTGATTTATATTGCTTACCTCCAAGGTGATACCATTGGTGGGGGCGAAGTCTTGAGTTACTCTGCATCTCGCTGCCAGCTAAAATTTCCCATGAGTTTCGCTCTTGGAGATATATTTTATGTTAAAGTCATACGTGCTGCACTGCCAGTAGTGCCGAGGATAACTTTCACACGTCCATCCTATAAAACGAATCATGTACAGACTGTAGGTAATTTCGTATGATGGGTGAAACCTTACGCGTGGGTTGACTAGGAGTGCTGGCGAAGCCTCTTGAACATCTTCGCGCATGGTGCCCTTGTGCATGATGGGGCAGAACTGGTCATGCAACTCATTTATTGACCTGTCAAGTAAATGCGTCATGCACGTTCACCCGTTGGAGTACTGTGTTTATACTAACCTCGACTTTGCATCTTCAAGGAGGTACACAAAGAAGGTGTATGAAAAGTCAGCAGACTTGAAGCTATCGGAGCTAGGGACATATACGTAGTTGTTGCGGAACAAGCCAGAGCTCCCAACACCGCCAATGCCAGCTGCTGCCATGACCTCCCCAGATCCGTGGTTCTTCTTGCCACTGGTGTCGAGAGGACGAGATTCGTCGAACGTAAGGTGAACCTCCATGCCTTTCAACCATTATTAGACAGGAGCTTGGGCCGTGCAGCAAAAAATAGTTTACCATATGGGCGAGCATCAGGCATCAATATCTTCTCCGCATTGTGCAAGCACAGCGCAGTCTCCACGGCAACGTCGCAAACTGGGCTGTTGGCCGGTAAGGGCTCAGCTTGGGCGCCCAGGAGGGAGAAGCAGACGATGGGGATGAAGTGCCTCATGGTTACTTGGAATATATACGAATACCACAGGCAGATGGCTTGAATGTTTTCCCAGATACGAGAATTTGCGACATTAGTAACTCGTGTGCTGCGCTAGTGGTCAGGGTACACCGTACGTACACCTGAAGACAACGGCACTTTACGTAGGTATCACGCCAGTGTCATGAAAGCGAATTCGTAACCTACTGTCACTTTTTGTGATTATTTGCGAGTCTTTGTTTGTTTGTATTTGAATCATACATGTTAGTTTGTAGTGACGGTTCACCTTCATAACGCTGCAAACACCCCGTCTGCTTTAATCTTTACGGAAAATAAGCACACGCATTAGACAGACGTAACAGCTGCAAGCTTAATGCTTAAAATGTGAAATTATTTCCCTTAGACCAGATGGCAAGACATGACGCATTAAGCAATGGAAGCGGCAAGTCCACCGACCTCCGGTTGTGATGCCCTACACAATCGGCCTCCAAACACCTAATAGGACTCTCCTAATTAGAGGATTCTTCAGAAAAGCAACTTTTTAAATTCACAACGAAAATGTGTCGAATAGCTCGAGAGCGAACAACTTCCACTTGACACACGCACGACGGCTTTGTCGGCACACCACTCAGCAGGTTGAGGAGAGTAGGTTGAAAAGCTAGCTGTTTGACTACAGCTTAGACAGGCTCATTAGATCGAGAAGCTAATTCTGCACACCTTGGAAACTGTGCTCAGAACTACCATGTCCACAGACGGCTTCGAGGCAACCGCCTCAAGCATGAGCCGCCGTGGTTAACGTGACTCAAGTGGCAACTGCTGCATCTCTGTACAATGTGATCCCTTTCTTAACCGTCTATCGAAGCATGTTCAAATAAACGCTTACTTGTCCACTCTCTAGTTCACATTTATGGGCCAGGGCGCCCGCGTTGTCTGTGGCTCGCCACCACCCCCACCGCTCCGGGTGGGGCTCGGCGAACAGTGAAACCTTTAAGACGAAGGATTCTCCGGTGTTTTGTGTCTAGCGTTGCATTTCACTTTCTTCAATAAGTCGGATCCTTCTATGCGCGCTGAATTTGCATTTTTTTGGTTTTTTCCAACGCCGCTGCAATCCCCCGGGCATGCTCGAGGATCTGGAAGGACATCACCTACTCCATTAAAGGCGCTGCGCCTAGGGTTTAACACAATTCAGTCGTGTGGTACTATTCGTAGCAAAACAAAGTAGCTGCATGGAACACAGCTAGTAGTGTGGATTCTGGTGCCTCGAGGCCGCATCGCTCATCCGCTGTCGCCGGCCCCCAGTCGCTATCGTGCCAGCAGCTGTCTGGGGGTAATTCGCAGCAGCGTTTCATTGCAAGCTCACCATGAAGTAATGGCTGGTCTTTGTTGAGTCCAGCACGCAGTTGTTCATCATTTTCAAAGAGCCGGAACATCCTGTGGGATGCGTGTCGTTCGTCAACGGGGGAGTTGAACAGTTGGTTAAAAATGGGTCCACCGACGGTGGCGAGGCAATGTGCAGCAGGCGATGGAATGCCTTCTGGCGCGCATCGCTCTGAGGAGACCTCTCCATCCTCTCATCCATCCGTCGGTGGTGGGGATGCTGCCCAAGTGAAGGCAGAGGAGGGTCATGGGCCTCCTCAGTCTGCTCCGTCTGAGCAGGCGACGAGTGACGATTTTCATTTGATGTGGAGCGAGCTTGAGGCGTATTTGACGAAGCGTTTTTCTGGGGGCCCGCAGAGTCTGGTGTCTTTGCGGCGTGTGCTGGACCATGTGAAGCGGCAGAGACTGAGGGTGGAGGAATTGGCTTTCCTCATAGGAAACTCCTTCCCCGACGCTCCCGATGTTTCGCTCTGTATGTCGCTGTTCCTCCCAGATAGAACTTTGATTCATGCGGGAAACCCAGCAGCTGCCATGTGCATCCTAATTCAGAACATGGCCCCTGACAAATATGCTATTTTCAATAGTATCCTGAAGAGTTGTATGGCGCAGAAGACGCAGCGCGGCAGTCGGGATATTTTGCTCCACCGCATGCAGCTTCTCTTCAGAGGCCATCCTCTGGTGATTCGTGCAATAAGAAAACTTCTTGTACAGCAATTCTGCATCGAGAAGAACGGCGGCGTTATCCGTAAAAATCAGGCGCTAGAACTGGCCAAGCCATTCGACGATGAACCCGTTCAGGTGTGTTCTTGTTTACGAAGCACTGCCACATGTTTTATTTTCGGTTTGTTGCATGTCGCAGAGAAGGTTACTGAGTAGCTGAGTTATTTGTTGTTGCGATCTACCATATTCAGGGGTTCTTTAGGATTTATTGTTTAGAGTTTCGGCATCGTGTTCGAGATGTTTCCTATGTCTGTTGCAGGTTCACTCCGTATTCCGTCTAGCGTATCAAGTGGGGCTTTCTGGAGGCTGTGCAGAGCGGGCGAGGGTGTTAGCGTCGAATGTTTTGCATTTAGTTCGGATGTTCCTTTCGAAGCGGTTGGCGTTTTCGTCTTTCAGCGACGAAATCGATCGGGTTTTCGCCTCATTTCCCTCTTGGTTTCATGTGGCTGGCGACATCAAGCAGCTCATCTTAACTGTCTGCAGCAGAGATATCCAGAACGGCAAAGAAATCGAACGCGTCGTCAAGCTTCTTGCAGCGAGGAACCGTAAACAAACACTCGCACAAATGCAAATAAGCACTCATACACACATACATACATACAAGCATACACATATAGCCATACACGCACGTCATACACAACGCTAGCTGGCTGCTCTGTTACTGAAACAAACAAGGAACAGGCAAATAGAAGCAGATTGTCCTGAAAGTGTTCTTCCTTGCTTTCTTTGACTGTCCCTTGCGAAAAAAAGACCGGCCTTAAGCCATGGTTGTTGCTTGAGTTGTCGCACAGTTTTTGCCGCTCTGTGGCTGCGTTTTATGCTTTATACAAAACTATTTGCATATCTGTGGGGCAATTGCGTGGTGTTTTCTGTTTGCTTTCCTGTGTCTGATTTCAGCTGCAGCTTGCAGCGACCGTCGGGCTGGTTTGCTGCATTTGTGCGATTTGTTTTTACACGGGGTTGCGAGTCAATCTTTGTCTCTTCGCATTGAAATCGATCATTTAATTTCTAGAACTGCGAACAAGGAGATTTCCGCTGCTCTCGCCCTGCAGCGCATAGCTGCCCTCCTGCTTCGCTTTCCCGATTGTTCTGAGAAACTGGGCGTTCTGATTCGTCTCTTTAAAGACATTCACATCAAAGATTTGACGCAAGCAAAACCAAAAACAGCAGCACCACCAGGAAATACAGCGGACACCGCGCACGTGGCAGCAACAGCAGAGGCGGCGCACAGTACAGCTGCAACAGCAGCAGACGCAGCATCTACAACATCTACCGTAACAGTTGAAAAAACAGATTACAACACAACGGGTGCCACAGGAACTGCACAAAATGAAGCCAAAACACCCTCTCAGGCAACTGACCCGCTGTCGTCTACAGAGGCCGCAGAGGGCTTCAAAGAGGATCAAATAACACTGCACCAGCAAACCGAAAGCACAAAGACAGGATATGCAGAAGAGCCATCTCCAGCTGCTGTAAGCCCTTCATCTCTTCCCGTCCGCTGCCCCCTCCTTTTTTCCAAGTAGTCTGATAATCTTAGCCGGGTATACTGTACATAGCAGCCCTATACACACAATTTAGTTGTACGAACCGTAGGCTAGCTAAAGATGTTTTGGGGTGCGGTGTTTTATTCCAATATTTGCAAGCACAGTATGTGATACTGTTCAATACGGGACATTGTAAAGCATGGCATTTTGCTTCATGGCATTTCTGTTACTCATCTGCTTACGCGTGCAGCCGCCGACGAGCCCTTCTTGTCCCTCGGGCTCTCCCTCGCCAGTCTGCGAGTCTGTCAGCAGCGAAGGTGCCGCAGCAGACCAGCAGATTAGAGTTCTTTCTCCTGCGGAGTTGCAGGTAGTTCGTGTTGCTGCCGATTTGTTGTGTAGATGCGTTGAACCATCGAGATATCGAAGCCAAGAGACAATGATTCAAATCCTCAGCTACACTGAGGTGCAACCAATTTACCACGTCGTTGATGACTGGAACGCAGGGAGGCTTTCGCCTGAAGGAGTGCGTCTCTATTGATTCATTTATTCATATATTAAATCATCTCACATTTCACCATTGTGTTAGTTGCAGTGTAAAGGCAAACGCACACAACAGAGGAAATGCAGTTTGGGGTGAGGGGGAAGAGGCAGGTCTTCTCAATAACGCGGCAGGAAGTGCAGTGATGCAGAAGATGGAGAATGTTTCATTGAAAATGTTCAACTGCGGTTGCTGCTCTGCTTTGCTGGCTATTCAGGTGTATTCTGGTTTGTGCGCTGCTGCCGCTTCTTCTCCTTGGGGTTTAGAACCAGTTCATCGTTTAGCCTTCTTGTTGAAAAGTTTGAAGAAACCACTGCGCAGCCGCCCGCTGCTGACGCGGCAGCAATCAGACAAACTGCCGAAGAACGGCTCTTACAGAAAACTCCCTGAAGAATGCAGCACAGCTACCTGCAGCGGTAGAGATGCTCTTTCCTGGCAGGTTCTCAACGACAGGTACTGTAAAGTTGTGCTCAACAAGAGAAGTGCTCGCAGTTAATTGCCTTTTATTTGGTCTAATGATTCAGCTTCCTTGGCATTGACGCTGCAGGGGCCCCAGTGTGCAATGCGTGGTTAGCACAGGTAGTTGCAGTGCATTACTGGAATTGTTGAGCGATTTTGACTTTAGTTTTTGTTGACGTTTGTTCGTTTGTTGGCAATTTTGGCTTATGAATTGTTTTTTGAAATGATATTTGTTTTGGTTTTTTTTTTGATTTCTGCGCAGCTGGGGTCTTTTTCCCGACAGTTCTGAGAGCCAGGCGCGGCATATGAACAGGCACGAAGAGGCTCTTCTCTCTTTGGCTGATTCGCGTTACGAATGGGATATGCGTATCTGTTTATTAGAGTCGTGTTTAAAACGACTTAAAGCAATTAAACAAGCCATAGAGCAATACCCAGAAGAAGAACGTCAAAATTGCACCGTTAGGCCCTCCTTCTTCCAACAGACACACGTCAGCTGTCTCAGACGCATCTTTGGCAGTAACACCGAACAGGTGAGACATCCATTTTTATATTAAACGTCATTAGTGCATGCGCAAGAGACAGTTAAAGGTTTGGCGATCGACATCGCTATATCTAATGCATGCACATGATGCAGATTAAAGACGGCGGAGCCTAACAAACGTGCAGATCTAGACAAAAGGTCATGTATCTCATACATGCATTCGTTAACCCTCGTATACTATACAATCCAGTGTGTGTAGGGCTTCATTCTGTAGAATGCTCTATGATCTCGTGGTCGCAGATAGAACGTTTTCTTTAGGCTCTTCTCTGTACGCCCAGCTCATTAGTAACAGTGTGCTTGTTGCGTGTCAGTAGCTGCATCTCTGCAAGCAGCATGTGCATGCATATTCGTCAACTGTCGCGAATCTGTACGTATCAATATATCCCCGTATGTATGATGAATATGGAGCTTCGCTACTTTTGTTGCATGGGTTTCATGCGCGGATGCATGTTGTGGGCGCTCCTTGTGGTGCTACAGGTGTTGTCTAGTCTGTGTGCTGCTCCTTTTGCTTCCCTGCCGATGGTGTTAAGCACTTTAGAGGCGAAGCTGCTGCAGTGGCGAGCCATGGCTGAAGTGCTGGCGGCCTATTGGACTTCTTTGGAGGCGCCGCACTATGCTGGGGCGATAGACTTTAAAAAGCGATGCACAGACAATAAAAGAGGAGGCGGAGAAATCGAAGAAATGCGTAGCTCCGATGGCAGAAACAAATATGCGAGAACCAATAAAAATGATAATGCATAACATATATAGGTATATAAATCTATTAGTATATGTTTGTTTATTTATGTACTTATATATAGATGCATTCAAGTGTGTGCATGCATACATGTTTATTTATGTGTTAAACACATCGGGTAAATATATATAAGTATATATAGTATTATGCATATATATTGTATATATGCATATATATAGACAAGGCTTCTCCCGTCTGTGCTTCAAGTCAAATCTCTCCTGGGTATCTTATTGATGGCACTTTCTTTGGAGAAGAGAAAACAACGCGGCAGGCATTGGACAACTTAAACATTGGCAGTATATGAGGGAAGTGGCGAATAGACCTGTCAGTGTATCCACTAAGGGCACCTATGCATGGATGCATGGACTGCATGCATACATAGTCCACGACAAAGTTGATTTGGTCATAGCGAATTTCTTTGGCTTATTGTTGACCTTTCTGCATTTGCTTTTGCTGCTTTTTTGGGTTTTTGTTTCTCTTTTGTCGCCGTCAAACTCTTCAGTGACGGCTAGTTGCTGGTGTGGTGGATTTAGGGACTTCAACTGTTATTTTGGTATTTTAATTCCTTTTCTTCTCTGTTAGTGCGTTTACTTCTCTACTTGACCTACTTAACCTCGTATAGCCAGTCGCCTTAACCTCTCAGTCAGCACGTACAGAAACCTGGGGTTTAGGGATTAGGGCTTAGGGTTTAGGATTTGGCCTTAACGCCCACAGACAGCGCCCATGGTGGCTGCCCTAGGGGTTAGGTAAGATGCGGGGGTTTAGGATTTATGGTTTACTGTTTGCTGGTGTCGTTGGTTTAGTGCGTATTTCAAGGGCTATGTAGTTTAGAGGTAAACACAAAATGAACTGGAGTGCTGTAGAGCGCTTAGGTGATTTGCTTGTAGTCATCGTGTCACTTCTTCCCTTGATATTTAGGGCCTATCGTCTGGGGTTTAGGGTTTACTGTTTAGGGTTTGGCGTTGTTGTTGCATTTCCTTATGGAAAGCCCCCTCGCTTCAAGCCGTAAACAACCAAGCACATGCACACATTCGTAAGTAAGTAGATAAAGG
>CAJFCX010000618.1:0-13371 GCA_904066255.1 Eimeria sp. OTU-X
TTGTATCTCTATCCCGAACATTTTTCTGCTGCATTTGCTGCATTTGCTGCATTTGCTGCTGCTGCTGCTGCTGCTGCTGCTGCAGGCATTTGGTACTGTAACATCAGTAGATATGCCTAAAGAAGGAGACAGATCTAAGGGATTTTGTTTTGTTGAATATGCATCACCAGAGGCAGCACAAATGGCATTAAGCACGATGCATAATTTTGTCCTTAAGGGCAGGCAAGCTGCTGCTGCTGCTGCTGCTGCTGTTGCTGTTGTTGTTGCTGGCGGTGGTGGTGGTATAGTGCCCGTGCTGCTGTTGTTGTATTATGGTGCCAGTGTGCTGCTGCTAGTACTAAGACTGCAGCAGCTGCTGCAGCTGGTACTAGTGCTGCTGGAGTCCTTGGGCATCTTTACTTGCTGCCAGCTGCTGCTGCTGCTGCTGGTCGTATGGAAGCAGACAGATTGCTTCAGCAGCAAACATAGTTGAGACTCTAGTGCGTGGTCTCTTCTTAGCAGCAGCAGCAACAGCAACAGCAGCAGCAGCAGATGGCGTGTGGAGGGCGGGTGTTGTTGGTACTAGTGGTGTATTATCTTGTCTCCTTTCCTTGTGCTGCTATCATCCTATTTGCTGCATCTGTTGTGCTGTGGGGCTCTGCTGTCTCTGTCTCTGTTTTTTTGCTGCTGCTGCTGCTACTGCTGCTGCTGCTGCGTGCAGACGTGAGTAGAGCAGCAGTCCCGCATGCAGCAACCCGGCAGCTGACTCTAACAAGACATTTGTGTTACAGGCGTTTGTGTTGTCTTGTGTCTTTTTGTGTTTCCTTGTCTTCTGCTCCCCATCGGCAGCAGCAGCAGCAGCAGTTGCTGCTGCTGTTGCTGCTGCTGCTGCAGGGGTTTTGTCCATTGGTCTCTTTGTGTGTTTTGCTTATCTGGCTGTTTTGCGAGTATCTTTGTCTTCTTCTTGATTTCTCGGCTATCTACACTGGCGTATTTGGTTCGCTGCTGCTGCTGCTGCATGCGCTGCTGCTGTCGCTGGGTGGCAGCAGAGCTGTTGCTCTCTGCTGCGGTGTTTTGTTGCTAATTATTATTCGGTCATGTTGCTAAGATAAAAGTAGCGCTATTTACACATAGCTGTTGCTGTTGCTGCTGCTGCAACTGCTGCACTATGTCTTCGGTGCTTTGGTGGTAGCCGTTGCAGCTCTGTCTCTGATCTGCGGTTTAGGGTTTAGGGTTTAGGGTTTAGCGCCTTGATGAGCTGAGGGAAACATCCCTAAGGCTGGCAAGAAGTGTACAGCAGCAAGAGTAGCAGCAGCAGCAGCAGCAGCAGCACAACAACGCGAGCAGCAGGAGATGAGCCGTTTTCGCTGTATCGGTGTACTATGTATTACTATTATTTTTATTTATTGTATATTATTATTTATTATACATTTATTATTTATGCATTATTTATTTGTTTTTATTTGTTTGTTTTTGTTTTTTGTGGTGCAGGACAATTAAGGTCGGACGTCCAACAGCTGTTGGTGCGGGACAACCACAGCAACTACTGGCAAGACCACGTAAGCTTACTTGTTGCTGCTGTTCCTGCTGCTTGTGTTGCTGTTGCTGCTGCTGGTACTGCTGCTGGTACTGCTGCTTTACGCTTTTTTATGGATTGTGGGGTTTGTGTTGCTGCTGTTGCAGTTGGTGGCTACGACATGAACATGGGAGCTGCTGCTTGTAAGTGATGCCTCCTCTGCTCCCCTCCAGCAGCAGAAGCAGCAGCAGCAATAGCATGCAGAAGTAGCAGCAACAGCAGCAGCAGCAGCGGTTGTTATTGTTGTCTGTTTTTGTTGTGCTGCAGCACCAGGGATGTCCTTAGTTAGCAGCGCACAGGCAGGCGCAGCGGCAGCAACAGCAATCTTAGCAGGCAGAGCTGGACAGACACCCCAAGGTGATATGGGTAAGTTATCTTGCAGCAGCAGCAGCAGCAACAACAGCAACAACAAGAGCAGCAGCAATAGCATCAGGAACAGCAACACCATACAGCATCGCCTGGCTTAGTTGTATGAGCCGTTATACATGTATGCATGCATATGTATGTTTGCTGCTGCTGCTGCTGTTGCTGCTGCAGCAAGCTTGGTGTCAGTTGGTACATTAAGCCCTGACAAGCAGCAAGAGGCAGCGCCAGGCAGCAACCGAATTTATGTAGGGAATGTCCCCTTCGGCTTCTCCTCAGAGGACCTTAAGGTTAGTTGCTGCTGCTGCTGCTGTTGCAGTTGTTGTTTCTGGTGGTGGTCTCCTTTATCTTTGTCTTTCTGTCTCCTTTCCTTAGCTTATAATGTGTCTTTCTTTCCCCTTCCTTTTGTTTTAGTTGTCTAGTTGCTGTTCCTATTACTGCTGCTGCTGCTGTGTTACAGAAGATATTTGTTTGTTTTGGCTCTATATTAACGTGCCAATTACTTCCTTCACAAGAAAACCCTCAGCAGCACAGAGGGTATGGCTTTATTGAGTTTGCTTCCCCAGCAGCAGCAAAATTAGCCATTGATACTATGAATGGATTCGAGGTCGTAGGTGAGTTGTTTTCTATATATTAGGGTTTAGGGTTTAGGGTTTAGGGCTTTACCATATCTAGGGTTTAGGGTTTGGGGATGTAGAATGGGTCCTTTTAACATGAGTAGGTAGAAGGTTCGCTGGCAGCATTTCTTTGAGTGACGAGGGTTTTAGGGTTTAGGGTTTAGGGTTTAGGGTTTGTGTGTATTCAGGCAAGCAGCTGAAGGTGAACTATGCCACGGCATTAAGGAGTGCTGCAGTTGCTGGCAGCTTAGGTGTGGGGATGGGAGCACAAATGTCTCCTCTTGTAGCAGCAAATGCAGCAGCAGCAGCAGCTGCTGCTGCTGCTGACGGCGCTGCCGCGGCCGCGCTGCAGGGCGCCACAGGAGCAAACAAGACACCGCTAGGCACCCAGCAGCCACAGGCAGGGACTCCTGCTGGTGCGCAGCAGTCGCCAGATCAGCAGCAGCAGCAGCAAAGCGGTGGAGGAGGTGATGCAGCCGCTGGAGGTGCAGCAGCAGCAGCAGCACCTGCAGCAGCAGCAGCACCTGCAGCAGCACCACCACCCTTCCCTGAGAAGCCAACCGGCGAGCCAGGCAGCAGCAGCGTCTTGCTGCTGCTAAATACAGTCTCGGCTGAAGAAGTGGATGATGACTTAAAAGAAGAAGTAAGAAACATCTCAATCTGCTCCTGCTTTTGCTGCTGCTCCTGCTGGTGCTCCTACGGTCTGTGGATGGTATGGATGGGTTGTATAGCTGGCCCTAGTGGATTGAGTGTCGTCGTGTTGCTGCTGCTGCTGTTGTTGTTGTTGCATTTTGCGTCATGTATGCATGAATATATCCAATAAGCGCATTATTGTAATTATTATTAATAAAGAAAAAAGATACAAGGAACTATTGGCACATTACAGCAGCAACAACAGCAACAGCAACAGCAACAGCAGCATGCATGCATGTTTATCATGTTTGTGTTCAGATGCGGGAGGAGTGCCGCCGCTTTGGCGAAGTTTTAGCTGTCAGAGTAGAAATTATTGATGGGGACGTAAGAATATTTGTTGCATTTGGTGCAGCAGCAGCAGCAGCAGCAGCAGCACCGCAGCTGCATGGCCGTTGGTTTGGAGGAAGACAGATTCATGTCTGCTATTATGATGAAGAGGCATATAAGGCAGGCAACTTCTCTAAGTAATATACAACACCCGACATATACACCTGCAGCTGCTGCTGCTGCAGCAGCGGCAGCAGCGGCAGCAGCAATGAATAGCAATGGCAATCAATAGCAGCAGCTGCTGCTGCTGTAGGCCTGCTGCTGTTGTTGCTGCTCTGATACTATTCGAGCTTCACACGCGATGAGACATAAACAGTTGTCCCGTTAGTCAGTAGCAGCGCGCTGCTGCTGCTGCATGTGCTGCAGCAGCTGCCGTCACTTGTTGCGCACTTTCTGCAGTAGCTTCTGCTGAGGTTGCACTTGCTGCAGTAGCTGCTGCTGTTGCTGCACTTGCTGCAACAGAACAGAGGAAGCTCCAGCATCAATTCTTCGCTCGCTTGCAGCAGCGGTCGTAGGGACGCCCGTGCAGTTAAGGGTTTAGGGTTTAGGAAGGTGAGAAAGAGGCATTTATTACTTGTTGCTGCTAAACAGGAGCAGCAGCAGCAGTAGTTGCTGCTGCAGCTGCTACTGTAGCTGCTGCCTCTTCAGCACCAGTTTATTTAAGACCCTCTATTCTTCTCGTCTAATGCCGCAAGGTGGAGCATCTTTAAGGGTTTAGGGTTTAGGGTTTGGTGTTGGGGTAAGGCAGGATCTTTAGAGGGAGACAATCTAGATGCAAAGAAGATAGAAGAGCAGCAGCAGCAGCAGCAAGATGGAGGGGACGGAGAAGGACAGCACCAGCACCAGCACCAGCAGATGTTGCTATACAGATAATGTTGTAGATACATATTTATTATTTATTAATAAATATAATGGTTTTCTTTTATATCCTCCCTAATTAAGAAAAGATTATACAAATGTTTTCTTATTATGAGTGTAAACATAATCGCTACATAGTCGGTAAAATCCTCAGATGGATTGGTGGCTATGCTCCAACAATAGCAATAGCAGCAGCAACAATTGCAGTAGCAGCAATAGCAGCAGCAACAATAGCAGCAGCAACCAGTAACAATAGCAGCAATAGCAGAAGTAGGCGCAGGTGTGTTGCAGCAGTTCCTTGTAGCCGCAGTGTGCTGCTTCGTGCTGCCGTTGATATCTGTTTCAGTTGTAGAATTCCCACGAGGGTTTAGGGTTTGCAGTCTGCACTGCTAGTGACTATAGAGAAGAAGAAACGGATAACAGGCAAATATATTTACATTAAACATGGAAGATAATGAAAAGAATACATCTCGTTGGATTGTCCTGCTGCTGATAATGCGAGCAGCAGCAACAGCAGCAGTCGCAGCAGCCCTAGCAACAGCAGCAGGTGACCTTTGTTGGAACAGGAGCGGCCTTTCTGTGCTATTTCCTCTGTATTTTCTTTTAATTTACTAATTCTTGATTAGATTTCTTTTAATTATTTTACAGTTATCTGCTAATCTTCTGCCGCTGCGAGGCAGCGCTCTGCTGCTGCTGCAGTTATACACACTGCAGGCACGAGCTGTTACCTGCCTATTCACTGCATACTTTGCTAGACAAATACCTCTTTGCACATTGTAACTCTTAGACATTTTACAGGGCTGCTGCTGCTGCTGCCAGTCACGTAGGCTTCTTGCTTCTGTTGTCTCTTCTTTAGATCCTGTTTAGCTGCTCCTCTTAGTGCTACTCTAGTTGTAGTCGGAGTTTGCTGCTGCTGTTGTTGTTGCTGCTGTTACTGCGATGCGGCTAGTTCCTCTGTTTGTGTACGGCTCTGATGAGCCAGACCCGAGTACCCTGAAGCGCGCTGCTGCATCCCCCTCTGCAGCAGCTGCAGCAGCTGCAGCAGCAGGTGTAGCTGAGCCTCGTGATAGCTACAGCATCGTCTCCCTCCGTATTGGTCCTTGCAAGGCTGTTGCTGCCTGCGGCTGCAGCGACGGCCTGCTGCGTCTTGCAGCAGTCCCTAATGCTTCGGGGTTGCATCCTCGTGCCCCTACTCCAGCAGCAGCAGTAGCTGCTGCTGCCGCCGCTGCTGCTGCTGCTGCCCCTTCTCCTGCTGCTGCTGCCTGGTCAGGATGGGTAGGGAAGAGGAAGCTTTGTGGAGACAACCAACTGTCTCCTGTTACATGTGTTGCATGGGGCCCTGTCTCTGCTGCTCCTCCTTTATACTCAGAAGAAGGTTTGCTGCAGGGGTATTCGCTGCTGCTGCTGGCTACTACAGGGGCAGGGGAGATCGTGCAATGTCTTGTTACTGCAACACCTGCTGAAGCAGATGCTGCTGCTCCTGCTGCTGTTCCCACTGCTGCTGGTGGTGCTGAACACGGGGAAGCAAAAGAGAACAGTGGTGTCTCCTCCGACTCAGCCAACTCTCGTGGGATCGTCCCCTTCTTTGTAGATGAGGCGATCCCAGTTAGGCCCACAAGAGGAGGAGGAGGAGCAGCAGCAGGGGGTGGTGCTGCTCCAGGAGGAGGAGCAGGAGGGGGAGGAACGGGTAGTGCTGCGGGTGCTGCTGGAGTACCGGCGCTGCAGTATAGTATATCCGAAGTATGGAGGAGTTCTATTGGACAAGAGCAGCTGCTTTGCTGCGCCTTCAGCAGCAACGGTGAAGCTTTTGCTGCAGCAGGAAGAGGAAGGCAGATTTATGTATATTCTGCTGCAACAAGACAGCAGATCTTCTGTTTAAGCAGAGCAGCACCGGAGAACCCTCTACTTAGTCTCACTATCCCTGCTGCTGCTGCTGCTTTTCCTGCTGCATCAGCGAACCCAGCAAACCCCGCACCCGCAGCAGCAAGCACCAACGCCCGCGGACAGCAGCAACAGCAACAGCAGCAGCAGCAGGACCACTCTACTGCTCCTGGACCTCCTGCTGCGGCAAGTGGTCCAGGAGGCAACAGAACAGCAGCAGCAGCAGACCGTACCAGCACCCAAAGAGCAGCAGCAGCAAGCAGAGGAGGCGACGCCCGCCTGCCTGGAGGTACTGTTGCTGCTGCTGCTGCTGCACCTGGCCGTACACCAGCAGCAGCGAGAACGGAAGCAGCACAAGCAACACAAGCTGCAACATCTGGCGCAGCAGCAACTACGACACAAGCTGCTACAGCAGCAGCAACAGCAGCAGCAGCAGGACACAGCACCGGACCTTCTCTTCAGCGACCGCCTGCTGCAGCAAGGCATCCAATGGGTGTCACTGTAGGGTCGTCAGAACACCATGCACATGGCAATCGCATTGTGCAGGTGCAGCTGCTGCTGCTGCTTCTGCCGCTGCTGCTGCTGCTGTTGCTGCTGCTTATTGGTCTCGCTGCTGATGATAATGCTGCTAGCCGGAGCAGGACCAGCAGCAACAACAACACTAATACAGCTACAGGGCCACCTTAGCTGCTATGGCTGCTGTTGCTGCTGATGCGGTTTTTGACGCTTTAACTGTAGAGGTGCGTGTACACCTGAGCTGCGGTGGTGCTGCTGCCTGTAGCTGCTGTTTATTCCTTCCCCTGAAGACCAGCAGCAAAAGAGCAGCAAGAAGCATCAGCTACCAAAGATATGCACCAAATACCGCATCGTCTCCGCCGGGGTTGACTCCACCATACAGGTTTGCTGCTGCTGCGCCGGCTGCTGCTACTGCTGCCCTCGCTGTTGCTGCTGTCTTTGCTGCTCGTATAGCACTGTTAGCTGCTTCTGGCATATCGCTGGGGTGTATGCGCAGCTGTGGAAGACAGAAAAACAACTGGCTGTAGGAGGGACAGCCGAGTGCTCCCCTCTAGGGTCAGCTCCCACTCGCGCTGCTGCGCCTGCTGTTGCTGCTGCACTTGCTGCTGCTACTGCTACACTTGCTGCTGCTGCTGCCGTCCAGCACGTTGGTTCTTTACCATCTGCTTGGGCCCACATAGTTGAAAGTAAGGTGCCATTGTGCCCCTTGTGCCCTTGCTGCTGCTCCTGCACTTGCTGTTGCTGCTGCTGTTTCTGCTGTAGGGAGTCCGTGGCTTTATTGTCTCCTTCAGCAGTTCTGGTGGCCTCCCACCGCGACGACAGACAGCTGATGGTCTTGAGGCTTCCCGACTTTGAAACCCTTCAGGTTAAAACCCTCATTTCTCAGGGTTTATGGTTTAGGTTTTAGAGATTAGGGTTTAGTGTTTAGTGATTAGGCTTAGGTGCTGAGTTGCTAGGGTTTGGGTTTGTGGGGTAGGGTTTAAGACACCTGCCCAGTAGGCACCCATGCCCGGGCAGAGCTCATCTTATTTCTGCTGTGAAGCGCAACAGCAGCAACAACAACCACAACAGAAGCAGCAACACCAGCAGCAGCAGTAGCAGCAGTTGAGCTAGGTGCAGCATGAGGATCGCAGTAGTATTGAGCGTTGTGAAATATCTTTTCTGAATCTCCACAGGACGCAGCAGTAGTAGCAGCAACAACAACAGGTGCGCATACATGTATTTGCGCTACAGGTCCTTGATATCAACACCGCTTGCTGCTGCGGCCCCGCAGCCCCCCAGGAGGCGGTACGGCCTGCTGTGCCGCAACTCCCTGCCGACAGCGGCAGCAGTAGCAGCAGCAACAACAGCAGCAGCAGCATTGTGGGGAAGGCCCCAATCGATGAAGGGACATTTACGACGCAGTTTTATTGCTGCCGTGTCTCTGCGCTGCCTGAGGGGACAGTTGCTGCTTGCTGCGGCGGCAATAGAAATCAAATTCGGTTTGTTTTGCTACTACTTTGTGCTGCTATCTCTCCCTTTTTCTTGTTTTTGTCTTCGTTTTGTCTCCTTTTTGTCTCTCTCTCAACTCTTGATAGCAGCTAACTCTGCTGCTTCTCCTCTAAAGGATACCCGGTGTATTTTGCAGCCTCTTCTGCTGCTGCTGCTGCTGCTGCGTTTTCGTGCGTTCGAGTGTCTGTGTCTTGCTGTTGCTGTTTTTACACCTGCTGCTGCTTCTGCTAATACTGTTACTGCTGCTGCTGCTAGTGTTGCTATTGCTGCTACAGGACGTACTTTTTGCCAGGTGGACTCGAGAGCGCAGGCGCAGGAGGCGCAGCCAGCTCAAGCAGCAGCAGCAGCAGCAGCAGCAACTGCCCGTGCAGCCGCAACGCTTTCCACCTGTTTGGGTTGGAGACTGCAGAACATCCGCCTCTGACTTTAGATATTTGCTGCGCTGCTCCTCCTCCTCCTCAGCGGAAGCAGCAGCAGAACAAGAACCACAGCAGCATGCAGCCAGAAGCAGCAGCAACAGACGCGCAACTGACAAAACAGAGCATCATTAGCTCCTTCGTGGTCAGGGCTCCCAAGCAGCAGCAGCAGCAGCAGCAACAGGACCAACAGCACGAAGAAGAGGAAGAAAAAGAAGAGGCTCAAGCTGTAATTTCTGGGGTTATACTTGCTGCAATCCAGGGACAGGTACGCTCTGCGCTGCTGCCGCTCCTGCGGTTGTTGCTGCCTTTGCTACTGCTGCTCCTGCTGGTGCACGGAACGGTTCAAGGAAGCTGTGAAAACTGCCGGGGGCAAAGGAGAAGGACACTGCAAAACAGAGACACAAGCAACGCTCCAAAAGAAACGGACGAACCTGGTTCTGCAGCAGCTGTTGCTGCTGTTGCTGTTGCTGGTGCAGATTGCAGTATACGGCATTGCTGGGGGCCAGTCCGATTTGAGCCCTGAGTTTGCTCGGCTGCGGCAGCAAATGCTGCAGCGGCGGAACGAAGAGAATTTGGACGCAGCAGCAGCTGCAAGGGTGTTACAGGCACATGCAGCAGCCGCAGCAGCAGCAGAACCAGCAGCAGTAGGGGACCGTAAGGGTGCTGCAGCCCATGACAGGGATGATGATGAGAAGGTGTGTTGCCTGGCGTCTGGTGTAGGTGTGTTGCCTGGCGTCTTTTTTCTTCTATTTCCCGCCTTTGTATAGCAGTCGCTGCGTATACAATCCTGCTGCTGTTGGTGCTGGTACTGCTGCGCCGCTTCGGGTGCTGCGATGTGCTGCAGCAGGATGACGACAAAGCATTGCCAACTGCCCTGCAGGGACTCAGTGGCGCTTGCTGACAGCAGGCGCTCTGCTTCTCTGGAGGGACCCCCACCTTCCCCTCTTACCACGCAACAATACACCTTGTTGCGCAGCAGCAACAGCAACAACAACAGCGGTATCTGCTAAAGCAAATGCTGCAGCTGCTGCAGCAACGACTGGTGCGACAAATGGAACAGAATGCCTCCTGTAGTAAATTCATCAGCTGCTGCAGGAAATCGAGCAGTACCTACTGCAGCAAATGCAGCAGTAGCACCGGCAGCCAGTTCAGCAGCAGCAACGCGTTTGCTAAGGTGCATGCATGCAAGAGCAGCTGTTCGCTGCCTCTTGGGTTCTCTTAGCAGCAGCAGAACGTTTTGTTCCCTAGTCTACTGCTGCTCTTCTCTATTTTTCTTGTCTCTATTTGCCCATTCTGTCTCCCTAGTTGTTCAAATATCCTGCTCTTTCTGTAGATGCTGCTGCTGCTGCTTCTACTTGCTGCTGCTGTTGCCTCTATTCGCTGCTGCTTCTGTCGCTCTCCTGCTGCAGTGTACGGCAAGCTCGCCGACCTGTAGAGACTTTCAATACCTGTTATTGGAACAGTTTGTGCTGCTTCGGCAGCAGCAGCCTATGCAGCAGCAAGAGGCAGCTGCTGCAGCTGCTGCCTCTGTCTGCTTGCCGCTCCGTCGCTTGCTTGTTAGCTAGCTGACTAGCCCCACGCACGCATATTATCAGCCAGCAGCAGCAGCGCCAGCAGCAGCATCCGAAGCAGCGGACTTCAAAGAAACCAACTAAAGGGGAGTCGCTGCAGCCCCTGCATACGCACCAGCAGCCAACCGGCTGCTGCGTGGCTGGGCAAAAGGATTTCGGCTAACAGACACCTGCGCTTGTTGTTGGTGTTGTTGCTGCTGATGCTGAAGATGAAGCTGTTGTTGCACGGGAGCATGAATGCTACTCACAACCACGGGCCTTCCCAGCGGGTGCTGCAGGTGTGGTTGCAGCTGTTGCTGAAGGTGCTGCTGCTGCTGAAGCAGAGGCTGCTGTTGCTGATGCACTAGTTGCTGCTGCTGCTGCACTTGTGGGGCCAGCTGCAATTGCTGGGCCCAGGGGTTCTGCGTATACTGGGGCTGCTGCTGCTGCTGCAGCGCCTGCTGCCCAGGAGGCGCGCCTCCCTGAGTCACTGTAAGCGGTGGGAAGTGCATGGCCAGCTGCTGCTGTTGTTGCCAGGGCTGCTGTTGCTGTTGCTGTGGGAGTTGCTGTTGCAGCGACGGCTGCTGCTGCGGACGAACACGAGAATGCTTGTGACGAGACCGGTGCTTGTGCTGCTCCCCTGCGTCCACCGGGTTGTGCTGGGGTTGCTGCTGCACTAGTGACTGTGGATATGTTGAATGCTGCATGCGCAGCTGTTGATGCATCAGCTGCTGCTGCTGTTTATGTCGCTGGCGACGAGTTTGCTGCTCCTGCAGGTAATGCTTTTGCAATTGCTGCTCCGTCTGCTGCTGCACCGCCATTTCTTGCTGTTGCAACTGCTGGTGCCCTAGCTGCGGCTGTGGTTGCTGCAGCTGCTGCACTGGCTGCTGAGCAGTAAACAGTATTGCATGGGGAGTTCCAGGGAACGGGAAGTCCTGATGCTGCATGCCACGCTTTGGGTCTGGCAACAACTGCTGCTGCTTCTGCTTCAGCAACATCATCCCAGCTGCGTAAGGCTGCTCCGGTGGCGCACAGACATTAGGGTGTATGTCCGTAGGTGGCGGGAATCTTTGCTGCGGCTGCTCCTGCAGGTATTGCTGCTGGTGTTGATGCTGCTGCGTTCTTGGAGCAGCAGCCTGCTGCAGAGGCCCCATCATCCACGATTGTTGAGGTTCTTCCATTCTGCCGCCCAGTGGAGGCGCGTATGCCAAAGACTGTTGCGTATTTCCTGAAAGAAGCGCCTGCCCTGGCAGCAGCTGCTGCTGTTGCAGCTGCTGTTGTTGCAGCTGGTGCTGTTGCAACTGCTGCAGCTGCTGCGGCTGCATCTGGAGCTGACGCTGGTATTGCAAATTCTGCAGTTGCTGAGGGGTGTATTGCAGCTGCGGTCCAGCGTACTCCAGTACATGAGGTGGCTGCTGCTGCTGCTGCTGCTTTGAATGAAAGGCGGTGTAGTGGCTCCCCTGAAGTGGACTGTGCGCGTTAGCCGCCTGCACGTCTGCCAACACCCGCTGCTGCTGCTTCTGCTGCTTTTTCTCGCGTGTCGCGCTGGGAGAAGAGCTGTGCAGTCCGGAGTGGAGCCCTGTGGGCCAGTACATCATTTGGTGGTGGTGATGGTGCTGCTGCTGCTGTTGCTCTGCTGCGGCTGCCAGCCCTGCTTCTTCTGTTGCTTCCTCTGTTGCTGCCTCAGCCTCCAACCAGGTCTCGCCCCAACCAGGCGGGAAGCCCTCATCGTGTGCGTCTTGTCCCATAGCAGCAGCAGCACTCTTCTTGTGATGCTTCGATTTGCGTGAAGCCTGCTGGTGGTCCTTCTTCTTTCCATGCTTTGCTGCAGCAGCACCTCGTGTAGCAGCCGCAGCAGGCTCCACAGCAGCATCAGCTGCAGCATCAACATCAGCTGCAGCATCAGATGAAACATCAGCATTGGCTGCTGCAGCACCATCAGCTGCTACAGCACCATCAGCTCCTGCAGCACCATCAGCGGTTGCAGCACCATCAGCTACTGCAGCACCATCAGCTACTGCAGCACCATCAGCTACTGAAACACCATCAACTGCTACAGCTGCTGCAATTCTTTTATAAGAAGACGATCGAGAACTCTGGGGCCCCTCAGAGGCACGCAGAGATTGCGAGGGGGATAAGGAGACAGAATGCTGCCTAGACAGTTTGAGTTCTCGCTCATCATTACTATGAAGACTCTGGTGCTGCTGACATTCTTGCTGCTGCTGCTTACCTCCCCATTGCTGCTGCTGCTTATGCTGTGGCTGCTGCTGCAGGCGGTCGTGCTGCTGCCTCTTTTGCTTCTCCCCTTTGCTTGCTTTCCTCTCAGGCATTTCAGCTGTCTCGCGTTCTGGGAGCACCCACCAAGAGTCACTCGCCCGTTCCCCTTGCTGCTTCTGTTGCTGCAGTTCATCCTCTTCTTCTCCCGGCGGTTCGTCGGGGAGCCTCAGGGGGGCCGACCATGTGTGGCCGTGCTGCGAAGGTGAACGGGCAGCCGGCGCTGCTGCTGTTGCTGCTGCTGCAGACATGGGAGATTTGAACTGAAACTCAAATGGGTCGTCGTCTGCTGCAGCTGGAAACTGCGGAGCAGCCACAGCAGCAGCAGGTCTCCCCTTTGCTGCTGCCGGTGAAGTGGCTGTTGTTGCAGGGGCAGACTCTGGGAACTCCACAGGAAAGCACTGCAATGATGGACGAGGACTGCCTCCAGCAAAATCTGTGGCAGTTGACGACGATTCTGGTGCTGCTTCTGCAGCTTCTGTTTCTTCTGTATGTTCCCTGTGAGCTCCAAAGGGCCAATAGTGAGCCGACCGCTGCATTCCGAGCCGCTGCTCTCGGTCGCCTGCCGCCTCTCCTCCTCTGGCTTTCTCGGAAGCTTCTCCATCTGCAGCAGCAGGTGCATCAGCTTTTGCTGCCGTCGGTACAGCAGCAGCACTGTTGCTGGTATTGCTGCCTCCAGCACCACGACGCAGCCGGAAGGGGAGACTAAAGAGACTCCGCTTCTTCTCGGCATCCGGAGTCGGCTGCCGCTGAGGTTGCTGCTGCTGCGGCTGCTGTTGCTGCTGCTGTATCTGCTGGTGTGATGGAGGTTCACGAGGTGTCAAGTG
>CAJFCX010000619.1:0-13337 GCA_904066255.1 Eimeria sp. OTU-X
AATACATATTCCTCTATTTCTTCTATTTTTATTTTTATATTTAAATAATAATTGGCGCACATTGTGCATAAATAATTACTTTTATTTACTATCTCTAATTCATTAGGTAATATTATATCTCCTGCTACTGCTGCTATTGGTCCTTTTATAGATAATGACCCTACCCATGGATTCAAAAATGTACCCTTACGTGCTTCTTCTGTTGTTGTTCCTCTTCTTCTTCCTGTTTCTCCTGTTGCTCCTGTTGTTGTTATTGATCCTCCTGATGTTGTTGTTGATGGGTCACATAGTACTAATCCTTTTTCTTTCTCCTCTTCTTCTTCTTCTTCTTCCTCCTCCTCTTCCTCTTCATCTTCATGGTAGGGGGCTACACCCCATAAACGGGACCCTCCTTTATTAATTAATAATTTATTAGTATTATATTTCTTCTTTTTCTTTTTTATTTTATTAATATTTTTTCTTCTCCTGAATATAATTTGTCGTAAATTCTCTACTAAATCCTCAACATCTTCTCTCATGCCTATTACGCACATACCTATCTCTACAGGTAATCTTTTTAGGTAGGCAGAGGGACTAATACCTTTTAGTTGTTGTTGCTGCTGCTGCTGCAGTAACTTCTGACGTAATTCCTCTTTCTTCTTTTCTTTCTCCTCCTTTTCCTGTTGAGTCATCTCCTGATGCTGAGATTCGCCACCGTTTGAGTTCTGCTGCTGCTGCTGCTGCTGTTGTTCCTGTTGCTGCAGCTGCTGCTCCTGTTGTATGTGTTCCTCTAAGAAGGCAAGAGGTATTTCGCTAGGAGGAGGAGGGGGTATAGTAGGGGCCTCATCATAAGAATCAAGATGCTCAATCTTAAGGGCAGTTACAGCAGGTCTAGGTAATGTAAATGTCTCCCTTCTGCATGCATTAATAAAAGGGACATAAGGAGACGAATGAGGGGCATGAAAGTAAAAAAAGGAACTTATACCACTACGATGAGAGACAGGTGGACTTATTTGTTGGAGACGGAAGCCGCTGCATGCAGGACCATATACATCACCAGCAGCAACTGCAGCAGCAGCAGCAGCATTTAAACTATCCCTCTCTTCATCCGATAAACCATCATCATCTATACCATCACGCTGCTGCTGCTGCTCCTCCTCGCTTCTGCTGCTGCTGCTACCATGAGGAATAGGTTTCTCCTCTAATACACCCGTAGATGCGTTCAGATACACCTCGCTACAGCTAACTTGACCTTTAGTATCCTCCTGCAGCAACAGCAACAGCAGCAGCAGCAACGGCAGCAACAATAACAGCAGTAGAAGACAAATGTCTGCAAAGAGAGAGTGGGGACAGGCTTATGTTAGTGTAGGAGACAAGAGACAAGGAGACAGACACAAGAAAGAGACGCGGAGACAGCAGACAGACAGAAACAGGAGGAGGAACAGGACAGGCAAAGAAAAGGGAAAAGAGACATACAGCGGAAAGGAAGAGACAAGGGGCAGACAATGTTGGAGACAGGAGACAGAATAGGGGACACAGGAGACAAAAAAAAGGAGACAGTATATATTATACTTACTGCGTATTTATATAGATAAGGCCTATAAGTTGTATAATCATAATAGAGAGGAGAAGGGGCATCTATCTCTATTTTATCTATTGAATATAACCCTATAAAAAGGAGACACAAGGAGACAGGAAGATATAAATGGAGGCAAAAGGAGACAACAAGGAGGTGAAGGGCAGCAGCAACAGCAGCAACAGCGGCAACAGCAGCAACAGCAGGAGGGTCTCCAATTAGACAAAGCACATCATGAGGCGACAAAATCTCTTGCTGCAGAAAGGAGACACTTTGCTGCTGCTGTTGCTGGTGTTACTGTTGCTGCAGTATATTATGTACATTAATGTGTCTTTCTTACAAGGAGGAAGGGGCATAGCACGTAATCTTTTTTCTTGTTGCTCTCTCCTTGCCTCCGTATGTTTCTCCATTAACTTATGTGTCTCCGCTAGCCTCTGCATCCATCTTGCCTCAACAAATTTTCTTTCTTCTTCTGCTGCTGCTTCTGCTGCAGCAGCATTGCTGCCTAATGCGTCTCTTATGGGGGCCCCCCTACCTAGGGCAGCTATACCAGCATCGGGGCCTCCCAACTCTGCTACTGCCCCTCCTCCTCCTCCTCCTGGGGATGCACTGATAGGGGGGGCCCCTAAGGAGGTCCCCATATAAGGGTCTTGGGGGAGGGACCCGAGGCCCCTAGGAGGTAACTTAGTAGGGGGGTCCTCAAAGGAAGGGTACTGTCTCCTAAGGAGACTGTCTCCTGGTAGATCTGCTTGCATAGGAGACGGGCGTTGTGTCCCTGCTGCTTCTGCTTCTGCTGCTGCTGCTGATACTGCAGCAGCTGCTGCTGCTTCACGCTCTTTTGCTGTTGCCTCTGCTAATGCAGTAGCTGATGCTACACGTGCTAGGCTTATAGCTATTTCCCTCTGTTCTTCTGCTGCTGCTGCTGCTGCTGCTGCTTCTGCTGCATCTGCTGCTGCGTCTCCTGTACCTCCTCCTGCTGCTGGTTCCCCTGCTGCAGCTCCTCCTGAGTCTGCTCGTGCGGCAGTCGATGCGCTGGCATCGGATACACCATGAGGGTCCCACTGCTGCTGCTGGGGGCCACGAGGAAACAGTTGGGGGCCCCTTGCTGCTGGTGGAAAGGGGGCACTTAATACTGCACGGGGCCCCCCTATGATAAAGGCAAACTCAGGGGCCCCCCGGCTGTATGTAAAACAAGGGAGCCCCCTAAAGAACTTGCGAGGGCCCGCCTGCTTTGGTGCTGTAGCCTGTCGATGACGGAGGGGCCCCCAGTTGTTGCCGCGGCTCAAACCAGCACCCCACACCTGCTGCTGCTGCTGCTGCTGCTGCTGGTGTTGCTGCGGTTGCTGCTGGAAGTTTACATGAAGGACCCCTAAGGGGGGGTGCGCTGTCTTGAGGACAGATCCATAGGAGGCACAAGAGAGGAAACAAAAAATAAATAAAATCAACGGCACGAAAGGGGACAGGGGAACCCTACTGAGGGCCCCCCTGCATATTGGGGGGCCCCTCAGCATGCAGCTGCATGCGGTACTGTAAAGACGCCCCATTAGCTTGCATGCAAGGGGCCCCCTGATGGGGTAAGTGGCCCCCTTTATTAAGAGGAGGGGACAGAAGATCCAGGGGCCTTCATAAGAACCACGGGGGCCCCATGGGCCATAGGGGGGGCCCCCGTTTGGAGGGCCCCCCCTTTAGGGCCCTTTACCTGGGGTTTATACAACAGAGATGCTTAGCATAAACCCTAAACCCTAAACCCTAAACCACAGGGGATCTAGCGCAAGGAGCCCTTTTCCCTCGTATGTTAGGGTCTCCTTGTCTCCGTTTAGAAGTAAAAAGGAGACACTTTAGAAAAAGAAAAGGAGACAGTTGTCTTGTTAAGCAACCCTATGGATATTGTGTCTCCTAGTTCTCTTTCTTTACCTATGATTGTCCCTTGTTGTTGCTGCTGCTGCTGCTGCTGTCGCCTGCTGCAGCAGCAGGTAAGCGCAAACAGCAGCAACACACACGCAGCAGCAGAGCCAACAGTGGTTAATAACAATACTAAATAGTTTAAAAACAAAAGAAAGTTTAGGGTTTAAGGTTTAGGGTTTAGGGTTTAGTGTTTAGAGTTTAAGGTCTAGGGTTTAGACTTTGGTCGGGGCCCCCAGTACCCCTTGTCCCCCTTGGGGCCCCCTGCTGCTGCTCTGCATGCGTGGCTGCTGCTTTCTCTATAAAAGTGTTTATGGTTTAAGGTAAAGGAGACAATTGTAGTTTTTTTTATTGCTGTATCTTTTGTCTCCTTTTATACTTGCCTGCTGTCTCCTCGTAGGCCTTCCTTGGGCTCCTCTTTTTTTCTTTCTCTCCTCTTAAGGAGACAGCAGCAGTATCTGTCTCCTTTAGGGGACAATTAACCTAGAAAAGAAACCCTGAGGAGGAGACAGGGGGCCCCCAGAGATAAGGGGCCCCCACGTCCAGGTCCCCAGCGTTCCTAGGGTTTAACGTTTAGGGTTTAGGGTTCAGGGTTTAGCTACTGCTAGGAGAATAAGCATACTCTTGTGTTTGTTTATGTGTCTCTTTTGCATTTTTAAAAGGAGACACTTAAGTTGGTTGCCTTTTTCCTCTCTCCGTGCTACTCCCCTTTGGAGTGTTTAGGGTTTAGGGTTTAGGGTTTGTGGAGACAGAATGAAAGGACAGAATGCTGCTGCTGCTAGCGCTGCTGGCCAGACGCGCTGTATGAAAGGGTTTACTATTCGTAAACCCCTTATTATGGGTACTTATGCCTTCAAGCTTACCCAAGCGGTAAACCCTAAACCCTAAACGCTAAACCCTAGAAAGAAACCCTTCTCCCCTCAAAGCCCGTCCTATGCTCACACCACAATACAGCTACCCTTCTCCCTTCTCATTCATTCATGCATAAATGCATGCATGGATACATCTGCATGTATTAAATTGTTCAGGAGAAAAGGAGACACAACGATATGACGCATAAATGGACCTGTCTCCTTCGTTCTCCTGATGGGGAGGACATCTCGCACTTTATAAGAAAAGTTGTCTTTGAATTAGACCCTTCTTTTGTAAACCCTAGGAGAAGTAAGTGTCTCCTTATTCATTGTCCCTCTTGTCTCCGGAGATTCAAGGGTTTGCATGAAGGGTTTAAGGTTAAGGATCTAGGGTTTAGGGTTTGCGGTGGGGGAGTTGGGGTTTAGGGTTTACAGGTTTACTGTGTCCTAGCTCCTTCTTCTCCTGTCTTGATATTCTCTGTTGTCCCATTTAGCCCCTTATTATCATTGTGTCTCCTATTGTATTTAATTTTCCCGGTCTCCTTTTGTCCCTTTGTCTCCTTTTTTGTATATATGGATATCCTTCAGAGCCGTCTCTATTTATGTCCCTATACATATATATTTTTATCTCCCCATGCCTGCGTGCCTTTGCGTGTTTATGCCTATATTCAATTAACTAATTAATTTCTATTTATTTATTTATTTATTTATTTATTTATGCATGCATGCATGCATGCATGCAGCCCTAACTATGCCTCCTTACGAGGTCTCCGAGGCCGGTTGGGGTGAATTTGACATTTCGGCGAAAATATTTCTAATAGATGAGAGTTTGCCTCCTGTGGAGATGTCTCATTTCCTTAAGGTAATTAAGAAAAAAAAAGGAGGCAATTAGGAGATATTTAGGTATTTAATACAATGAAAGGAGACAGTTAAGATATATTCATGCACTTAATATAATACACGAGGACAATAGGGACACATAAAGCTATCTAGGGTAGTAAAAGGAGACAGTGCAGAGACACAACAAAGAGACACCTCCAGGGAGCAAAGGAGACGCTGCGGAGACGAGTGGACAAATAAGACAGGAAAAGGAGACAGTGTAGAGAGAAGGAGACAGTATAAGAACAGAAACACTCAAGAACAGAAGGAGACACGTTAACATTCCTCTTTGTGTCTCCTTTACCGCAGCTAAACCTCGCTGGCGCACCGCAGGGCCCTTGTATCGCTTCAGAGGTGAGGAGGTTTAGGGTTTAGGGTTTGTATCTCTGTCTCTTCTTGCATGCTGTTGTAGCCCATCCCTGTGGCTGCGTGTGTCTCCGGTTGTCTCCTTCTGTCTCCTCCTGTCAATTTGTCTCCCTTGTAAACATTTTCTATGTTGGACCCCTTGATGCCATCTGCTAATGGCCTGCTGTGTCATTAGCTTGGTCTGTCTTCTTTTCTGTGTCTGGATGGTTCTATCTGTCCCCTTTTTCTTTATCTGTCTCCTTTCATCTGTCTCCTCGTTGCCGCCTTGCCCTGCTCTTCAGCCTGGAGTGGCCTCCCGTAGAGTATTTGAATGCTGCCTCCTATCTACTGTCTCCTTTGTGTGCTGTCGCGTTTATTCTGTTTCATTTCTGTGCTATGGCCTATTTGCTTTCCCCTCTGTGAGGTATCTTCTCCCCGTTGTCTCCTTTGTGTGCCATATTCCCCCCCACTGTGTCATCCGTCTCCTACGCCTCTTGTGTCTCCTTTGTAGACATATGACGAGTTGTTAATCCACGAGCCTGCAGAATGGTTTTATGACAACTTAACAGCTGTCCCTATAGGGGAGGCTGCCCCTCATCCATTAAGTCCATATTTCTTAAAGCCTCAAGAGAACGAAGAAAAACAGCTGCAGCTTTATATGGGACTACAGGCCTATGTGCAGGTGACACACTAGCACTGTTTCCTCTAGCTTTTTTCTTGTACTGCTGTTGCTGTTGTTGCTTCTACGACTGCTGCTGTTCCGTATACTGCTGCTGCCTCCTATGTTCGGTGATCATGATGCTGTTGCTGCTGCCCGTATGCTGCTACTACTGGTGCTGCTGAACGTCATCTTGTTTCCAGCGATTCTCCTGCATTGTTTCTGTTATTGCTGCTTCTGCTCCTGCATGAGGTTGCGAGACTCGCTGCTGCTAGTTATGTTGATGCTGCTGCCGCTTCTCTTCTGCTGTTGGTGATTCTGCTGATGCTGCTGCATGCAAGCGAGGGAATGTCTACGATTGTGTCTGCTGGTGTGTCCTCTTTTATTCAGACGGAGACAATTAGTTTAATGCAAGATGCTTTCCTTTTGTCTCTGAGGATACAAGAGCTGCAGCGCCAGCACGAGGCCCTCACGACAGGCAAGGCTATAAGCGCTGCTGCTGCTTCGGGGGCAGCAGCATCAGCTGGTGCTGCCGGTACGCCTGCTTCAGGTGCAGCAGCTACGAGTAATGAGGAGACAGCTGCTGCTGCCGGTACTGCTCCAGGAGCTCCTGGGCTAGCCAGAAGTGCCTGTCTCCCCGCAGGAGGAGACGCATTTGCTGCAGCAGCAAAACGACAGATAAGCAGCGGCTTTGCTGCCCCGATAAGCAATACACCCTCATTAACTGGTGTGGGTCCCCGGGGCCCCAACATGCCAGCTGCTGCTGCAGCATACGGCCCCCCTCCGAAGTCGCCCATGCTGCCAGCAGCAGCAACAACAGCAGCTCATCACGACCCACAACAAGCGCAACCGCACCAGCAAAACAACGCTCCCATGCCAGCGCAGCCCCATTTGGCCCAGCCGATACATGCGCAGCAGCAGCAGCATGTGCTGCAACAGCAGCAACACCAGCAGGTGCAGCAGCAACAGTTCCTGCAGCAGCAACAAATGCTGCAGCAGCAACAACGGCAAATGTTGCAGCAACAGCAGCCAACACCCTATATCCACAAACAAACCCACCCGGCAGCCTCTCCTCAGCAGCAGCAACAGCAGCAGCCCCAGCAGCAGCAGGCTGTGGTGCAGCAGCAGGCAATGGGCCAGATGCCTGTAGGGCCCGGGCCCATGTAAAACTTATTAATACTCCGCGCATGTTTCTCATATATGGATATGCTACAATCATACGGAGGTGCATGCATAGTTGTAGGCTTGCAGGCAATCATGCACGCAGTTGCATAGCTAATTTTTTGGGACTGGAGCATGCATTCATGCATGCAAGCATGCATGCAAGCTTGTTACTTAAAGCGTTAAAAAATGGGGATGAGAGTTGCCGACGGACTGTTGCTGCCTCTGGTGTTGCTCCTGGCTGAGTGCCTGCCTGTCTCCTTTGGAGGAGGACATGAGAACGGGCAAACTCCCCATTGTGGAGCAGATCTTTTGAAGTGTTTAAAAAGGAGACAGATGCAATATTGTATAGTTGAAGGCTCGTTCTCTCCTTGAGCACCTAGCTAGCAAGCACGCATATAGCTCCACCTTTCCTAGTGTTACAGCTAGCTAGTCTAGCTAGGTTGCCGCATGGCTAGTGGTGTGTATCCACGGTAAGGAGACACTCGAATGGGTGTAATGCCGTGCTGTCTTGCGCCTGCCTAGTTACTGCGCTAGCTGCCTCCCGTAGGGTGGTAGACAGGAGACAGGTACTTTACCCCACACTAAGTGGTTGTCGAAGGGACGATTTCTCCCATACAGAGACAGCTACGGAGGCGATATGGGCAAGAGACAGCCAGGTATGGAGACACTCGAGTGGGTCTAATGCCTTGCTCTCTTGCAGCTATCTAGGCTCTGCGCAAGCTCCTTTCTGTAGGGTAGTAGCTAGCTGTCTTCCTCACAAACGGAGGCAATTGTTGTTGCCTGTCGCAGAGCCTGGATCTTTCTTTGAGGAGACAGTTGACTGCGTTTGTAAGAGAAAGCAAGCTGCTTCCTGAAGGAGACAGCTAGCTGTAACCGCATCCCCAAGTACCCAGCTAGCTGGCGTAGCACCAGGCCTGCAGAGGAGCGGCCACAGTTTTAAGGAGAGGTGGGGCCCCTCCTGGGCCACTTGAGGTTTAAAGTGCCTCCTAATATGCGTATTTAAAAGGCGACACTTAGGAAGGAGGCAGTTGCTGCAGTTGCCGTCTCGGGGACAGGCGCAGCGGACCAGGGTCACCTGTCATCTACAGGGGGCGTAACCGCCTTCAAGGGTAGGCACAATCTCATTATCCGTAATATCTTGAGGGAGACTCAAGAAAAGAAACATATCAGGAGACACCTACAACACTTATGCAAGGTAACAACTCCCAGTTGTGTGGGGCGACGCCTGCCGTCTCGGGGGCAGCAGTAACTGTCTCCTGATCGCTGTTAGGAGAAGACAGGGAGTAGAAAAGTCTTCTTCTCCTTCTTGTCTTCTTAGGATAATAACTCAACTGTCTCCTTCCCATCCTTCTGTTATCCTCTTCTAGCTCCCTTGAGGTGTACGTACACTGGAGAGGAGGCCGCGATGGTCTGCTGCTGCCGTTGACTCCAAAGAAGGGTCTGCAGCGCTTGCTGCTGCTCCTACACCAGCCCCGAAACCGTGCATGTAAAGGCTGTTTCTGCTGTTTCTGCTGCTGCTGGTGTGCGCTGGGGTGGGTCTCCGTCTGTCTCTGAATAGCTGTTTTCAGACCCACAAGGCCACAAGAGACACTCTTGCAAGATATAAACACCCAATAGATTTGCCTGCCTTCGCCCTGTAGAGACTGTTGAGGACGCCCTACAATGGTGCTGTCGCCTCTGTTGCCTTGCACCCGCTAGCCGCCTCTCCCATTGGCCCGCTAGCAGCAGACAGAGCTGCTGCTGCTGCTGCTGCTGCTGCTGCAGCTGCAGCTGCTTCCTTATTGAGGCGTACCTATTGCCAACTGGGCCAGGCCTAACTCCTTCCTTCCTCAGACAAAGCAACTCCGCTGTCTCTGCATGCGCATCACTAAGGCGCTACAATTTGTTGCTGAGCCCAACAGACACACCGCACCATGGAAACTCCCAAGGGTGTCTCCTTCTTAGTAGCTGTGGGCTTTTACCTCCTTTCCCTTGCACATGCTGGGGGAGTGGACCCTCCTCCGGAGGGTCTCCCCGTCCACAGGGATATTGCTGTCTCGGACTCAGTGTCTCCCTCGGGCGAACTCTCTGCTGCAAGCTCCTCACGTGTGACTCCTGATGAATTAGCAGCAGCAGGAGGGGAAGCAGGAACAGCATTAGGAGCAGCAGCAGGAGGAGCAGAAGGAGTAGCAGCAGCTGCTGATGAGGCCGTGGAGATTCCGCAGCTCCCTGTGAGTCCCTCGGAAGATGGGTTGTTGAAGACGGAAGGCAAGATCATCGAGGAGGAGGCACTGTCCCCTGTCATTAAATCCGTCTCGTCGGGCTCGACTGATAGGGGAGATATCGAGTGGGTACAACTGGTCACGGAGAGACAACGTCTAACTCTTACAGGAAAAATTATAGGGAAAACAAACCCACGACCCCCTATCCGTTTCATGCACGATACTTTGAACCTCCCTAGGTCTTATAGCAGCGACACCAACGATAAAGGCAGCAGCTCCAGTGGCAGCGACAGCAATGACAGAACCAGCAGTGACAGCAGTAGCAATGGTAGCAACAGCAATGGCAGGAGCAGCAGTGGTAGCAGCAGCAACAGCAGTAGCAAACCATCAGAAAGGCCAGCAGCCCCTGAGGCAGCAGCGGCTGCTGCTGCTTCGGAGACATCTGAAGGAGCCGAAGTCCCCTTATTGTCCTTTATAAAGACACAGAGGCGGGGAACTACGAGGAGACGCTTGGAGGCCCCTAGCCAAGTACAGCTTGTTGTTGAAGTAGAGGAGATGCAGCAGCAGTCTCCTGTCCTCTATGCCTTTCGATGGGGCAAGCCAGGTTAGCTTGTTAAGTTGCATGCATATGAGGGCCCCCACAAGGGACCTACAGACAGGCGCATTTTCGTACAGAAAATGATAGCACGGTGGAGGCACAGAGGGTCAGCACAGAGGAGACGTGAAGGACAGCACAGATGAGACAGACGCAGAACAGAGGACACAGAGAAACAGCATAGATGAGACAGGGAGCGAGCACAGAGGAGACAAAGACAGGACAAAGAAGACAGGCAGGCAGCACAGAAGAGATGCTCCAAGCCAGATAAGCTTTTGCTTAGAGGCAAAAAGGAGACAGCGCATGCAGGCAGCAGATGCAGGCAGTGGGGGAGGCAGCATCACTGGCATGTAGCTGATCAAGATGCAGATATCTCCTTAGTGAGTAGGAGATACGCAATCTCTTTTTTTGTCCCAAGTCTCTCAACAGCTAAGTGTCTCATTCAAGAACCATGTGTCTCTTCGTATCTTTAAATATGTTACTCAATAAAGAGTTGAGTAAAATATTTAGAGGTATGGAGAGATGGCCGTTTGAAACGCAGATCTTGGGGGAAAGTTCTAAGGAGCAGCTCTTTGTAGTCAGAGCGGAGGAGGCAGCTCTGCCTCATCTCTTTTGTTGGTTTGCACCGTATAAGAGACACCTTCTTGCATGCACAGGCCTAGAGACAGCAGTTTGTAATTGGCCATTTATACGGACAGGTGGCAAGCAAGGTGCTTATATTCGTAGTGGTGATTGCTAGCTATTGGTTCCGCCTCCTCCGTCTCCTATCTCCTTCCGGTAGTGCTGCTTTTCACAGGTGCTCCATGCGCATGCAAGTGGGCCTTCTGTGCATTTCGTCTGTCTGTCTCCGTCTATGCAGCAACATGGGCGGACTATGACTATCTCCTGGAGGCCTACGAAGCTGGGGTGTATCTGCTGCAGCTGCAGGAGCCGCTGCACTTCCCTGCACATGTGTCTCCTCGTCTGCATGCACGGGCCAGCAGCAGCACTGTGTCTCCTGTGCTCCCTCGCATCCGCAAAAGAGCCCCAGATGAGCTTTTTTCCGGTGTGCGTACACCTGGCTTCAGACGGGTCGATGGCGGCCAGGGATGCAGGACCCCGGGGGGCCTCTGGAGACAGGAAGACAGCATGGCACTTGGAGGAGACCCTTTAACCCGTTCTTCCTCTGTCCCCCTTTACTACACCATCCAATTTGCACCAGATGGAGGGGCCATCACAGCAGAGCCCCTCAAAGCCACAAGTTATGTGCAACACACAATTTGCCTTGTCTTCGGAGGGCCTCCTCTGCTGCAGCTCTTCCCTCAAGCCAGCAACAAAAGGTTACTTCAGATGCCGCTGCACCAAGAACCGTTGCTGCTGCCACAGGGAGACAATGCAGCACAGTCCCACACCACGGGCACTGTGGAAGGCGTCTCCAAGGGAGCCGCCGAGGAAGGGATACCCGAAGAAATACCAGCGGAGGAGGAGACAGTTGAGGAGGCCCTCGAGGTCAGCGGACAACGACGAGCGGGACTTGCATGCACACGGGTATCTGAGCTACCTTGGGTGCAAGACGAGGCCCACTCTTACGCGGGCTCCTCCAGCACTAAGGGCAGGGGACAAAGACTCCCTTTGACGCACTCTGAGGGGCTTCTGCTGCACTCGAAGCAGCACGATAAGCTAAACGCAGGCTGTACGGCAGAGCTGCGGAAGCGACAGGCGTCTCCTACGCCTGCCCGCGAGGACTGCAGTCTTCCCTACTCGGACTTTGTATTTTACAGCGATCCCCTTCTCTTCAGCAGCAAACCCTTCCACGTCCCACAAACACCGGAGACGTACACCAGGGCGCTGCTTCCAACTTGGAAGGGAGCCATCGCTGAGGAGCCCTTAAAGGCTCCCCACAAGACTGATGGAGACCCTCTTGAGGAGACACCACCTGCGAGCCCGAGCTGCAGCAGCATGAACTACAACAACAGGGACACTAGCAGAGGCAGCTGCAGCAGCGAGAGAGGTGCTTTATCCCTCGTTGAAGGAGATAATTCCGCCCGACAGCTGCGCCTTGCCCCATCTGTGACATTTGGTTGGCGGCAGCTTGTGCTCCACGGCGGTCTAGAGACCCCCGCCAAAGGAGACAGTCCCCCGTCCCTTCCTGACGCAGCCTCCCTGAGGGATTTGCTAGAGGCAGGCCAAAGCCCGTGCGCGCTGCTACAGTTCAGAGGAATGGAAGGCTCCGAAGATCCCCATGCCGGGTCTCCCCCTGCTGCAAGCGTCTCTTCGGTGAGCTCCTGCTCCGCATTTCAAGGGGCCGTCCGTGAGGGTGTACTGACAGATGAGGCCCTAGCGAGCCCGGCAGGAGTCTCGTGGGTGCTCCCAAGGACGTTACTACCCCTTGAAATGCAAAGGGCGTCAGGTGCTGTGGTGTATAGACTCCGTCTCCTGCAGACGGTGCCCAGGGTCTTTTCGTCCCCTCCCCAGCGGTCTGCCCTAAACGATCGAGACCTACAGCAGCACCTCAAACTTATTAACTGCTGTCACGAATACAAACAGATGCAGCAGCGGCAACGGGAGCAGGAGGAGAGGCAGGAAGTGCAGGAAGGGCAGCAGGAGCAGGAGAAGAGGCAGGACGAGAAGCAGCAGCTGGAGATGCAGCAGGAAGAGCACCAGCATCAGACCGGGCAGCGGCTGGAAGAGCTGAAGCAGTACCAGCAGCAGCAGCAGCAGCAGCAGCAGAAGACCCAGCAGGGAACGTTGTGGGTTCTTGAGCAGGCTTTGGAAGTCCACGAACCAGGGTTCGGTGAGTGGCGTCTGGGGATGCGGCGGCTGAGTAGAGGGTTCCTACGTGGAAACCCCTCCAAGGAGGGGGGCCCTTCGACTTCAAACGTCGTGACGATCTTTGCCTTGCAGCGGTCCTGTAAGTCTGTCCTTACGGAGGCCTCCTCGAGGTGTCTGCTGCAGCTTTCTTCCCCTCTGGCTGCACTAGGGAGACACTCTATCCATTCCAGGGGATTCCTCTCCAAGCTTCTATACGAATCGAAGGGAGGCGAAGCAGACCCGTCTTCTGAAGTTGCCTCTTTGCCCCGCCCTGTGTATCTACAAGGAAGCGAGACAGACAAGGCTGAAATCGAGGAAGATACATCAACAGCAACAACAACAACAACAACAACAACAACAACAAAAACAACAACAACAACAAAAACAACAACAACAA
>CAJFCX010000620.1:0-13288 GCA_904066255.1 Eimeria sp. OTU-X
CTTAAGAGCCCCCCTCCTCCTCCTGTACCAAAGGCCTCCCTTCCTGGTGCCGGTGCTGCGCCTGCAGCAGCAGAAGAACCTGTAGCGTCAGCAGAACCCGAAGCAGCTGAGAAGCCAGAGGAACCCGCAGCGCCAGCAGCAGACAAACCTGCTGATGCTTAGACACCGAAGTAAAATGCATAAGGCGCCCCTGGCCAACCGGGTCCACCCCGCACACAGATGAAGCTATGTCCGTTCTGCTGCTGGTGCTGTCGTTGTTGCGGGAGTAGCATCAACCGCTGCAGCAACAGTTCCAGCGGCAGCAGCCGCAGGTGAGGGAAGTCTTCGCAAGTGGCGCAACAATGATATACTCGTCTGCTGCGCTGCAGCGGTGCTGCTTGGCTAGGTTCCCCCAGGCCCCAAAGGGGCAAGCATGCAGCTGTGGCATGGCGACCGACGCCCGTGCATGCACGAAGAGCCTCTTAATTCTCTAAATAGCAGCAGCAGCTGCTGCTGTCCCCGCACAAGTGCGCTAAAAAACTGTTTTGCTGCACCTATGCCTGCCTGCATGCATGCGTGCCTGCATGGATGCATGCAGCTGAAAAGCCAGGAATGTCTCTGATCAGGCGGCTGGGGGCCTCCGCCTGCTGTCGGTTTCCTTCGCTGCGCCACTGTCTCTTTCTCGGTAGCGTCCTTGTTGCAGCAGCTGCTGCACCAGCTGCTGCGCTGTGTGTTCGGGGCCTGTCGCCTTCAGTCCCCTCGCAGAAGATTTTGTAGTGTGTGATGCATGCAAATACTGAGGGACTAGGTAACTTTTAACTGTTTAATTTAAAGGGAAGCGCGAGCCCCTGACTAAAGTGGTGTACGTACACCCCACTTGGGTCTGCCTGCTGCTGGTGCCCTGTGGTAGAAGAGAAGCAGCAACGGCAAAAACGAAGCAGAAATCACATATAGCCAAACAGTTGCAGCAGCGGCGCGCAAGCCTTCTTCTGGTGCTCCTGCTGCAGCATCGGGAGACAAGGCACTACCTCTTCATCGGTTGCTGCTCCTGGAATATCAGAGCAAGGCACTCCGTGTTGCGGGGGCTGTAGTGTCACAACAAGGCACTCTTTGCTGCTGCTGCTTGAGGGAGGTCTAGGGCAGAGATCGCAAAGTCGCAGTCCCTTTGAATAGCGGCTATGAGGTGCGCTGAGAGGTGGAGACACCACAGCAAACACTGACACCGATTTACAAACACCCCACATTCCGCTCTCAACACAGCTAATATCAGTAGCAGCAGGAGCGCCAGCAGCGGCGACAGTACACAAGCCTGCCTGCCTTCTCTCAATGGGTAGGCGCTGGAGAAACACAAGAAGTGACACATCATATGGGGGATGCAAGCGGCACGATAAGACACACGAGGTAGCCGGAAATGCATAGAAACCAGAAGAGAGCAAAGAGACAGCAGGAAACACTGAGGGCCAGGAGGAGACAAAAAAGACAGGTGAGACGCAGCGGGCAGCAGTACAAGACAGACAGAATACACAGAAGAAGAATAATACGGGAATGAAAAATAAAGAAACAAGAACAAGACGGAGGAACAAGAAAAAGAATGAGAAAAATGACCTGAAACACGCAAACCAGAAAAAACAGATACAACAAACAACAAAACACAGCAACAAAAAGATAACACACAACGGCAGACAACAAAACAACAACTCACAGAAATAATAAACGACAGAAAATAACAGACAACACGAAATACCAAATAAGAGCAAGCAGCACGATATACCAAATAAGAACAAAAGCTAGCAATCAACAAGAGATACAGAGAAGAGAAAGTGGAAGAAGGAAACGATGACGGACAGAATTGAGGGAAGGCAGCCTCAGAACGGAGGAATCCGCAAATAGCAATTTTCATATGCTGTCCTTTTATGTCTCCAACTCCTGTTGCTAACAAATGCGGCTCCTGCAAGAAAAAGGAATGCCCCAAAACCCTTCGCTTCGTGCAGAGGCAAGCAAACCCCTCTCAAGGATACCAACAGTAGGAAAGAGAGACCGACACCATAAGGAGGCAGCGACAAAAACGGCAACAGAGTTAGGCAGAAAAGGTGACAGATACAGAGTCGCATACAGAAGCTCAGATCTAGGGGCACATCCTTTTCCCCACAAATACTTGAACAGTTTGAGGCCCGGCCTAACCCTAGAACGGCACCGTATATAAAGTTTAGCAGCAGTACCCTTCTTCAACACAACTTAGATATGCCCTTAAACAAGCTGCCTCAGATAAACCCATTTTCCCTTGCTGCTCACCACTGTAGCCTTGCTATTGCCGAAGTGGGGGTTAAAGCCAAAAGAAAGCACCGTCTTACACGGCCAAACAGGGTATGCTCCCTCCCGTGTAGCAGCAGCAGTAGCAGCAGCAGGTGCTGCTACTACAACAGGGGGGACGAGGGACGCCCAGCCGAAGTATACACCTGAAGCAACAACACCAACGCAGCGGCAACAGCCGAAACAGCTTCAGTAGCCTCATGCACAGTACTGGCAGCCGCAGCAGCAGCAACCACAGCGTAGCACGACGTCATCCCGCAGCAACCCCAACAACAAGACAGGGAGACATCAGCAGAAACTCAACAGCAGCAAAAGCAGCAACAGCAGCTACCAGGCACAAGGGGCAGGTCCACTGTTGCGTCGGACTCTAGCTGCTGCTGTTGCTGTTGCTGTTGTTGCTGTTGTTGCTGCTGTTGCTTCTGGAGCAAAAGATTGGCAGTTGGGATTCCCAGCAAAGAGCTCCCTCTGCCGAAGCCACGCACCACAAGACCCTGCAGCAGCAACGGCTCCTGCAGCAAAAAGCAGGTGCCCCAACCACAACGCAGGAGGCCTTGCCACGTCCTTCTCGCTGCTGCCGCTGGTGCTGGTGGGATTGCTGAGGCTTCGTCGTTGCTGCTGTCAAGAAACTGCAAAGCGCGAAGGGGCACAACGCGGTCCCCATACACTGGAGCTATCTCATCATCACCTTCCTCCCGCTGCTGCTGCGGCTCCTTCAAACCGTATGTCCTGCGCAATGATTCAATGTCCATAGACTCGAAGCACTTCAGCAACTTGACTTGCTGCTGATGCTGCCGTTGCTCCTGGGTCACCTCTTGCGGGTCTGCAACGGCGTTGGCACGAAGTGGGGCAAAGACAGTAAATCCTGAACGATACAGCAGCAGGAGCATAACCAGCAGCAATAACAGCAACAACAGAAGCAGCACCTACAACCGTGTGGTGGAAGTAGCCACGGAAGGAAGTTCAAGGCAAGGAGCAGCAGCAAAAGGAAGCAGCAACAAGCACAGACAACAACAGCAACAGGGTGGAGGATTTGCTATGGAGCTTCACCTGCTGCAGCAGCAAGACTGGCAAATGGAAGAGTAGAAGCAGCAACGACGACAGGGATCTGTGCATGCAGCTTATCGTGCTGCTGCAGGCAGCCGCAGCAGCAGCACGAGCCGTTGCAGCAGCACGGCTTCGCTGCTGTTGCTGTGCTATCAGGAGGATCAGCTAATGCAGCAGCAACCCTCTGAACAGCAGCACCAAAGTCTGCAGGGTTGCTGCTGCTGAGATGTAACAGATGACAGGAGCGCAGCAAGCGTGCGGCGGCAGCAGTTGCAGCTGGTGCCGCTTCTACCGTTGCATTTACTTCTGGCGCTGCTGCTGAAGAAGGCGTTGATGCCGAAGCTGTTGGATGAGTGTTCCGATCTAGCAGCAACTGCTGCGGCAGCAGCTGCTGCAGCAGATGCCCGTTGCTGCTGCAGCAAACAACTGCGATGTCGCCGTTGCAGAGGCGGCGAAGTTGCCTCAAAGCCCCCACGTGAGGCTTCGTGCATGCAAGGATGCGCTGCAGCAGTAACCTAAAACCTTCGCCTGTTGCTTCTGTTACTGCTCCTGCTGCTTCTGTTCCTGCTGATGCTATTGTTGTCTCCGCCGTATCCGTTGCAGCTTCAGTGTCCACTGCAGCAGGTGCGAACCCCACATCCGCATCGAGAACTCCCAAGCCGTTGCTGTTGCTGTCGTTACTGTTGTTGCTGCCTATACTGCTGCTGTTTCTACTTGCTTTCCGCAGGTTACAGCACGTGCTGCTGCTGCTACGGGGCTGTGCAACTGCAGCGGTTTTAAGGGGATCCTCGCTCCAGCAGCAACAAGCGGCCAAACTGCTTGCAGCAGCTGCTTCTGCTTCTATTGATACGACTGCTGTTAGTGTTGCATCAGCTGTTGCTGCGCTTTCGGGGTCTGCTAGCCTTGCTATTTTCCCCTGGAGGAAATCCAGCAACTTCACGACTCGTTTGCGTCGTGTTGCCGCTGTTTTCGGTGCTCCCTCCTGCTGATTCTGCTGCTGTTCAATCGCATAAAATGCACAGGCAACAACTGCCTTTTCGAGAGGAACACCCGGCAGCAGCAATTGCTCTATTGCAGCAGCAGGTAGCTGCTGCTGCAGCAAACCCTGCAGCAAGCAATGGGCTAAACTTGCGAAGTCAAACAACAGAGCATCGCTCTCGATAAGCAGCAGCAACCGTGGCCTGTCCCTGCTGCTGATGCTGCTGGAGGTGGAAGGAGCAATGCAACTTGGCGACTGTCGCGTCATTTGGGAGGCTACACATGCAGCGCGCAGCAGCAGCAGCGGCAGAAACACCGCAGCAAGGTGGGATGTGTGGCAGCTCTACAGTTGGGTAGCTCTTTGATGGGGGCGTTGCTCCTGTTGCCTGCGCTTTTGCTGGCGTTCCTGCTTCTGCTGCTACAGTGGCTGTTGTCTGTCGACTCCCCAGGCGTCTGGAGACGAGATTGACGAAGGTTAGTCTTTTCAGGGTCTCAACACGCAGCAGAAGCGCACCGAGCTTGAGCTGTACGTGCACCTGGAGCAAACAGACAAGCAGGGAGGTTCGCAACAGTAATTGCTGGGGGGTCCCAGGCGGCTGCTGGTGGGCTTTTCATCCAGTTTGACAGCTCTTCGTCTGTGCGTGTATAAAAAGATCAGCTTATTAATCAATGCAATAAAGTAACTATGGGATACGTTATTAAATTACTACGAAAACAGATGGAAAGGGAATGAACACTCTCGATGCTAATGACTGGCACTCTCGCTTGCGTGGCAGCTGCTGAGGCCCCGCCGCCGCCTGCTACGGCAGTTCGTCCAGTTATTTGACTTGTTTTGTGTTTCTGTTTGATTTTGAAATCAAATTTATATTATTCTAGCCTCAAAATTTCTTTTTATTTGACCGTAGTGGATGCATGTTGCTGAACACGCACGTTGTCGATATGGCCAGCAGCATGCTACGAGGCGTGGCAGCAAGCGCAACAAGAGTAGCATTATTGGCAGCAGGAGCAGCAACAACAGCAGCACTATTAGCAGAAGCAGCAAGGGCAACAGTGTTACCACCAGCAGCACCAACCGGAGCAGTGTTGGAAAAAGCACTGGCAGCGATGCTAGCAGTTCGCAGCAGCAGGAGCAGTAGCAATACTACCAGCAACATGTGCTTCGAGTTTGTTAGTTGAGCGGCTGCAATGCTCCCAAAAGACAGCTTTAGTGGCAGAAGTGTCTCCATTAGCAGTTGGAGGTATGACTGTTACACCAATAATGCCTGATATTTCGTACGTATATACGCCGTTTGAAGCTACCAAATTAACTGTGTATATGCACCGCTACACATACACAAACACTTACACTCAATCCCATATTTTATGCGGTATATACATCACTCGTATACTGTGCAAATGTGGGTTGTTGCGGTGTATCTGCTTGGGGGACACGTCTCCTCTGACGAGCCAGTCGGAAGCGTTCAAAAGCAGAAAACAAAGGATGAGATAAAAAGCTGAAAGGCAAGATGTTGTCGTGGGGTGTAAGTACACCCGAGCTCTTGAGAGCAAAGAGAAAGTGGAGGGGGCCTGTTTTAGCGTAGAGTGTCTAAACACCAGAAGCCAGCAACTGCAGCTTTTGCAAGGAGGCGGCGGGTGTACAGACAGCTAGCTGCAAGGAGACATGATGGTTGGATAAGAGGAGACACGCAGCAGCGGAGGAGACAGACACGAGCCGTAAAAAGCCCTCAAGTTATTTAGAAAGAGCAACAGAGACACACAGGGAAGGAAAACGGTAGACAAAAAGCAAGAGGGAGACAGATGCACGGACAAATATCCAGAAGCAGGCAGAGACAAAAAAAGGAAATAGGGAGACAGACACAGAGACAGAGACGGAGCTAAATAAGGAGACGTAAATAAGAGGAGAGACGCAGACAGGCAGAAAGAGAGGGAGGGAAGGGGACAAACACAGACCAGTAGTCCAGCAGGAAAAAGGCAGGCGGCATACACAGCACATGCTGTGTCTCCTCGTGAACCAGGGAACTAACAAAGCTCGCGGGAGCAGCAGAAGCAGCCAAAAGGCTCAATGGAAGCAGCGGGCGGACTGCCCTTATCAGCATCTTTGACTGACGCACTTGCTGTTTTTGTTGCTGCTGCTACACCCTCGAGAAACTTCTACGGAAATGCTGCTGATACTGCAGGACTAGCTGCTGCTGCACAGTAGGACAGATCACTCAGGCGATCTAAAGGCATTTTAGATGCATGCACCTGTTTCCCCATTGTGTCGCCCCTGCAACAGCAACAGCACTAACGGCAACAGCGGATGTTGCTACTGCCAATGCTGCGGGTATATCGCTGCTGCTGCAGACGTAGCTCTTCAGTGGTGCATCCCTTGTATTGGTGGCGGCGTGGGGAGCTTTGCTGCTGCTGCGCTGCTGCTGTTCCTGCTGCTGTTGCTTCCAAAGAGACTGCTGCCTCGGGAGCTCAACACCTTGCCTAGACGGCCGCCCACCCGGAGCACACTCAGTGCACTACGAACATTATGCATGCCGCTGCTGCTGCTGCTGCTGCTGGTTGTTGAGCTGCTGGTTGTTGTGCTGCTGGTGGTGCTGCTTATACTGCTCTTAGATAGAAACCCTTTAATGCTGCTTCCGTGCCGAGGGGCAACGGGAAGCTGTGCTGCAGCAGCTACAGCAGCTCCAGCGCCGATGCTTTGCTTGCTGTTGCTGCTCTTTGGCTGTTGCTGCAGAGAACCAGAGCACCGCATCCTGTTGGTGCTGCTGCTTGTGTTCACAGCTGTGCTGGCAGAAGAGAGCGCTGGACTGCTGAAGCTCTGCAGAGAAACGGAAGGAGAGTCATTCGAGAGAGAGCTCGATGGCGTTGTTGTTGTTGCTGCTGCTGCTGCAGCTGTTGCCGCTGCTCGTGATGCAGCTCCCACAGCTGTTGCCGTTGCATCTCGAGTCCCCACTGAACCCTCTTGGAGCTCAGCAAGACTTGGGGGAATAAGACACGGCCCTATGTAGCCTAGTTGCTGCTGGGTCTGCTGTTGCTGCTGCTGCAGCAGGAGAGGTAACTGCCGCTTTCCACCATCAGTGCTGCCGTAGGGAGTGCGTGCTGCAGAGGTGTCTGTGCTCCTTTCATCCTCAGACGAGGTGCAGCAGCAAGGACATGGAGAATGCTTCTGCTTCTGCTGTTTCTGTTGCTGCTGCTGTTGCGGCTGCTGCTGCGGAGAAGGTGGCTGCTGCTGCTGCTGTAGTGGCTGTTGGCGTTGCTGCTGAGACTTTTGTAGATTCTGGCTGGGAACGTTTAATGAAGCACGCCGGGGCTGTTGAAGCTGCTGATGCTGCATCAGCTGATGATGATGATCTGCCGCTTGCTGGTAGCCTTCATATTTGTGAGATTCCTGCTGCTCGGGGCGCATCTCCGTCCAAATATCTGCGTTGGTAGCAGTTCCCGCCCTCTGCAACTGCTGCTGCTGCAACTGCTGCTGCTGCTGCCTTTGATATGCCTGCATTCTTTGCTGCTGCAGCGCATGAGCCTTTTGCTGTTGGAATCTGGAGTTGGCTAGCTGCTGCTGGTGTTGTTGCTGTTGCTTGTACATCTGCTGCTCCTGTTGAAATCGTTTTGCATCTATTTCTGTTTGCTGCTGTGTGGTTGTTATTGCTGCTGCTGTTGCTGTGGTGTGATGCTGTTGCCCCTTCTTCTGCTGTTGCTGCTGCTGCGGTGGCGGCGGTGGCGGTGGCAGCAGGGTATTTGCATACACTGCAGAGACAGGGCCCTTCGCAATAAATGGATGTCTGAGGGCTTCTAAGACAGACAGTCGCTTGTTTGGGTCTGGCCTGAGGAGCTGCAGCACGAAGTCTACAGCAGCAGGAGAGAGTTTGCTGCCGTTCTTCTGCTGAAGCAACTCGCGCAACTGCTGCTGCTGCTCCGAAGCCAGCATCACCCACCCCTCGTCGGTGGCCTGCGCTCTTCTGAAGAGCTGCTGTTTTGTCAGGCAGTAGTACAGCATCCATCCGAGACAGAAGCTATCTACTTTGAAGGGGTCGTACCTGAACAGCAGCAGCAACAACAATAGCACTAACCTCCACGGCAGACACAGCAGCAGCAGCGGCAAGCATGCGGGGAAGCGCCGCAAGTGAGGCCGCCAAACCAGAGCTAACTCAATGCAGAGTGAGCCACACCGCCAGTCAGACGGTGCCAAGAGCAACAACAGCAGCAGAAGAAGCAGCAGCAGCAGTAAAGATTTTGTCTTACGGTTTGCGTGTATACACCTCCGGGGGTCTGAAGCTCTTTCCAAAGAGTTTGTTGGGAGGGAGCAAAACATGAGGAGAACTGCAGCTGTCTGCTTTCATTGCCCTCGAGACGATGCTGTCTGTATCTCGAATAGCCGTGGGCTTAGAGGTCTCCAGAGTATCCTGTTCTTGTTGCTGCTGCTGCTGCTCTGCTGCAGCAAGAGCAGCAGCTGTGCGAGAAGGCAGCGCAACCACAGCCTGCCCAGGGTCCGTCAAACATGGGACGATGGCGCCTGTGGCTTCGCAGCGGAAGACCAATACATTTTCGAGGGACAAGTCTGAGAACACACCCACCTACAACATCGTCATAACAGACTAGGGTTTAGAGTTATGGGTTTAGGTTGTCCATGGTTTAGGGCTTGCAGCGTTTCACTCGCAGTGGACCGGAGACCGGGGTCAGAACGCAGGGTTGGGACCTCGTCACGTTGAGACTCATGGGGCCAAACTGAAACAAGGCTTCGCTACCTGGGGTTTATGGCTTAGGGGTGTTGGATTGGCAGTACGGTCACCTTACCTCGCATTGCGATGCCTCTCTTGTGCAGAAACAAAACTGCATCTAAGAGCTGGCGAGCCATCCAGCGCACCTACGGACAGAGTACCCGCCCACACACAAAACCCTAAAGTGTAACTCGTAAGGCATTGCAGAGGCTGGCAAGAAGGCAAAAGGGTAGCAAGGGGCCAAGATGTTCATATACTGCACGAAGAAGCGGCGACAGGGAGGCATATAAGCCAGCAGCAGCAGGAGCGGAGGCCAAATAAGGTCAGCAACAAGAGCAGCAGCAAGAGCAGGAGCAAGAGCAGCAGCAGGGGAGATATTAGCAGCAGCACCAGAAGCAGCATGCGTAGCAGCAGAAACGGCATTGGCAGCAGCAATAGGTGTCCCAGTAGAGGCAGCAAGAAAAACAATCCGAGCAGTAGGGCGAATGGCAGCAGATGCACAAGAGACAACAGTAAGAGCAGCAATGAGAACAGCAGAGCAGTCAGCAGCAGGAGCGGCATCAGCAGCGGCAGCAGGTTCAGCAGGAGCAGCAACACAAGCGGCAGCAGGATTTTGGCAGTAGCCGGGACAGCAGCATGATGTGTGGCAGGTGCTGCTGACTTCTGGTTCTTTAAATGCTTCTTTTCGCTTTTTTAAAACCTCAAAGAGGTCCTCAAATTCAGCGAGGGGAAAGAGGAGGAGCAGCAGCTGCTGCTGGAGGTCAACATACACCCGAGTGGGTGTAACGATATTGGCATGCCCTCTAAGGCAATCGTAGAAGGTAACTTCAGAGAGAAAATCTTCTTGCAAAGAAGGGCTGCTGCGTTGAAAGAGGGCAAGAGACAGCACCTTAACTGCCACTTTGCTGCTGCGTTTTCTGGTGCTCCCACTCCCACTGTTGTTGCTGCTGCAGCTGTTGTTGTTATTGCGGCTGCTGACTGTTGGGTCTGGGTGGGAGTGCGCTACAGCAGCAAAGACAGCACCGAATATTGCACTTTGAATCAGTCGTGTTAGACAAAAATATTCGTCCTCTGCTGCCTCCAGCGGTTTCTCTTCTTCTTTTCTGCTGCCACCCAACAGTGTCAGCAGTGAAGAGCTGTAGACTGTCGTGCCCAGCAAAGAAGCAGGGTGATTTTGCTGCAACAACAGCGGCCGCAGCAGTAGCAGCACCTCAGCAGTAGCAGCACAGCGGCAGTAGCAGCACAGCGGCAGTAGCAGCACAGCGGCAGTAGTAGCATAGCAACAGCAGCAGCACAGCAACAGGAACGATGGCAATAGATAAACACCCAGCAACGACCACAGCCAACAAAATAGATGCTGCATCAGCGGCAGAGGCCATGCCTCCACACTTCTAATTAGGGTTTAGGGCTCATTGCTTATCTTTTAGGCTTACCAGGGCTTCCGCCGATATCGTCGAACTGCAGAAGCACTGACGCAGAGCGCGGCGACGGGCACAGGCGCTGTTGAGGGTCACATCAAGCCAGTTGGTGAAATGTCGCAGCTTGCTGCTGTTCCCGCTGGTACTGCTGCTGGAGGGGGGAGCGTTGGTAGTGCGGCTGCTGGAAGCAGCAGCCGAAAGGGTCTGCGGTTGCTCCTTGCGAGATGGCGCTGCAGTCTGTGCGGCATAGTGTTGCTGTTGCCGCTGCTGCTGCCGATGCTGCTGCTGCTGCTCGTGTTGGTGGTGGTGCTGCAGTCGCTGCTGCAGATCATGGTGCCGCTGTACGTGCTGCTGCTCCCTCAAGGAGAGGGAGGGCCCGTCAGACAGGAGACAAGTGGAGTTACCTGGAGCGGATAAGGGGGCCATTTGCTGCTGCTGCTGCTGCTGCTGCTCCGCTGCAGCAGAACGGAAAGCAATGGGAACCTGCCGAGGCTTGTGAGCTGCTCTTTGGCGGCCCAAGGGAAAGGAGTGGGCAGCAACTTTCTTCTGCTGCTGCTGCTGCTGTATTGAGTACGCAGGGTTGTAGTAAAGGTGTTGTTCCTGCTTTTGCTGCGTCTGCTGCTGCTGCTGCTGCTGGCACTTTCGCCTCTGCTGCTGCTGCTGCTGCTGTTGCAGGTGCTGCTGCTGGCAGCCATGTACCTTTTGTTGAACCTCTTTAGGGAGATGACACTGTAGGGAGTGCTGCTGCTGATGCTGCTGTTGCTGCTGTCCTCTCCGAAGCAGCGGCTGTTGCAGCGGCTCGTATATTGGCTGCAGTGGAGTTGCCTTTGAAGAACTTGGCCTTTGCAACAGCTGCTGCTGCTGCTGCAGTTTCAGCTGCTGCTGTCGCTGCGTCGTTCTCTCGTAGCGAACACTGCCCTGGGAATACCTGCTGGGAACCACTCTAGCGAACACGCTGGTGTTGCTGGTGCTGCTGTTGCTATTGATATTACTGCTGCTGCTGAGGTTAGTTAAGGAGCAAGCTTGGCTGCAAGAGAACCTGTTTGGTAGGGACGTTGGATGGCCCTCGAGGAGAACACCCACAGACTGCCTCGAGGTGAGTCGATTGATGCTGCTGCTGCTGCTGTGCTGCTGTTGCTGCTGTAGTTGCTTCGCAAGCTCCACGGAAATGGAGGAGGAAGATATCGCTATGGAGGCTGACTGGTGTAGGTACATCCTGCTGGCTGGGAGTCCAGTCTATCGCGGAGGGGCTGCTGCAGCAGCCGCAGCGGATGCTGCAGCAGCTATTGCTGCTGCTGCTGCTGCTGCTGCTGCTGCTCCCGCTGCTGTTCCACTTTCTGACTCTTTTTATGTCTCCAAAGCACAAGGCAGAGGCAGCATGCGTGAGGCCTTTCGCGTTTCAATGGTGGCCCAAGCAAAGAACTTGCTGCTACTGGTGCTACTGCTGCTGCTGCTTTCCCCCTTTTTGTAGCAGCAGCTGCTGCAAGATATTCTTGTCAGGGACAGCTGTACTAGCCTTTGTTGCTGCTGCTAACCACCTTAAAAACTGGAGGGGTGAGGGGGGAGAAAATAAATATGGGAACTAAGAATAGGCGTTGCTTTTGTTGCAATTGCTGCAGCTCTTGCTGTTGCAGTTGCTGTTGATGTTGTTGCTGCTGCTGCTGTGGCTGTTGCAGCAGCGACAGCAGGAGGAAGACGACGGAGGAAAGGGGGATGACAAAATGTTGCTGCGGGGCAGCAGAACCAGCACACACCACAGGAGCAAACGTACATGTTGCACTGTACCAGCAGCAGCAGGCAACTGAGAGTGCGGCGACAGCAGCAGCACGGGAATATCACGACAAGCATCAAGCAAGAAGTCAACCTTCTCATTCTCTATCGTTTAGCGACAACTTTTTTCCTTCGTAGCCCCAAATCCTAAACGGCAAACCCTAAACCTTAAAACCTAAACAGCTCGAAGAGCCAGGAGCCTCACAACAGCGACAGAGGAAATAGCAATGCCACCTAACCAGGCCCCTCTGCCGCTGAAGTGTATACTTCCACTGCTGCCTTATTCGCCTTTGTAGGGGGGAACAAAGCAGCAAAATTCGCTGCAGCAGCGAGCCCCTGGCTGCATTTACAGCCCGTTGATGCAGACCCCTGCAGCATTCAGCAGCCCTTAGAGCAAGGCAGCAGACTGCTGTTGGTACAAGAGGCGTGTATACAGGGGAAATATAATCAAAGAATTCAGTGAGTATGCGCTACACTGCATGCACCGCAGCACGTGCTGCAGCTTCTGCTTGGGCTACAACTCCAGGGGCCGCAGCAACTACGGCCTAGCTGAGGTGTATGAACAGCTTACTGTATCCATTTCGGCTAATAAAACTCAACCAAAAACATAAATGCACATGGGGTCCATTAGCAAGGCCTCGAATCCCTCGCCGCGCTGCTGCAGCTACTGCTGCTGCAGCGTGCAGCGCGGTCAGCGGTGCCTGCAGCTGGATGTACAGCCGCGACAAAGCCCCTTATGGTGATTTACGAAGAAGAAAAATTAGCAATAATGGTGTGGTTAGAAGCACAAGAACAACACATCAACTAACCGCAAGAGAGGCCCCGTTGTTTCAAGGGTTTAGGGTTCTGTTGCATGTGGCGCTGTGTGTGCTGTTAGCAACAAGGGGAAGCGCAGAACATCGACACAGCTCCAGAAGGGAAATGAACTCACCAGAATGACCCTGTATGCTTTTTGATTCGCCTAACAATGCCAGTCATGGGCAGAATGGGGTGTATGAACACTCGCCGAGAGGAGGGGACTGAACCGGCGAGCCATCTGCTGCCTGCTGCCTGCTGCAAACACCGGGGGATGCACAGGGC